>JAUELU010000041.1:825649-853225 GCA_032357145.1 Evasterias troschelii | reverse complement strand
AAATATCACATGGCTTATTTCGGGTGAACAGTCGATATTATCTCCCCTCGGTATTGAAAGTTGACAAACTAGTTCCCACGGCTTTGCCTCGGGAACTAGTTTGTCAACTTCCAATTCCTCGGGGAGATAATATCGACTGTTCACCCTCACGCCATGTGATATTTGTACAATATCCACCTTAATGACCCCTTATACACTTGGCTACTGTCTGCTCATGGCCTGCTGGGAGTCAAATCATACACACTGACATAGTGTGAATCTAGCCCAGATTAGACACCTCTGTTGCACACAACGCAACAAAGACCAGCATCCTACCAGTGCTAGATGTGCATCTTACTCTGCGCACTTTGCCTAAAATGCTCCCTGCTGAGTAACACATGGGGAAACTACCTCCCAAAATTAGGCAACCAAGACTATTGTGGGGATGGCGTCAGATGAACTGGGTCAATACCATGGACAGAAAAGTTTGATAGTTACAAGTTAAACCTACAGAAATCCTCTACTTATGTACAAACATTTAATTGATAACCAAAGTAAATGCATCTCACTTCTCTTATTTCCATTTTTCAAACAGTAGTCCTGTTTGTCTTGTGCCCTATGCATGCAGTAACGATTTCATTATACACCAAAAGGGACCAGGCAGTTCCTCGTCCAGCTTTCATCCCGACCTCTGTATTTCTATGGAAAGACAACAAGATGACTGTTTCTGTGATATTGGGTTTATCCTGTCAAGGAAGGAATGTCAAACGACTGTATGAAAATATTGAAATTCTGTAAACTGAAAAAAACATGATCACATCTTAGAGATAGTGTTTGGAGCATGATCTCACAAGTATAGAGTGTCTAACACAGGTTGGTACTTGAAATGCGGCATGGTGTACCCCCTTCCTCCTAATGTGTTCTTGGAACTTCAAAAATTCTTTGGAGAATTTTAGGGCGAGGGTACTTCTGTACAAGAGGAAAAGAGTGTGTAAAAGTATGGGAAATATTGGGAGGGATGGGGGGGGGGACCACCCTGTGCCACATATCGGACACGGTATGTTCTATAACAACTTTATTTACAAGAAAACAAAAAGATAACTTTTAAAACTAAAACAATACCACCAAACTGAAACTAAATTAACCAATGAAATGCTAGTGCTCAAGATACTTAGGTCATATATTACAAAGTCAACCTCATTCCCACGGTCACCTAACAGCTCACCCTGACTAAGTTATAAGAGTTGGCGGCTGCGGCTACGACTGTTGCTAAGGACTTCTTATACATCAACGCATGACGGGGCAATCAAGCCGTAGCCGTAGCCGTAGCTACCAATTTAGACATGGCCTCAGTTCTTTGCAATCCCTTGGGTCTAGTTTCTGGACCACAACTAAGCATAACTCGTACATTAAAGCAACATAGGGGTACACCAGATTAAGGTTTTTTAAGAAACACTTTACTGACAATGTGAACAAGTCATGTCTGAATGGAGTCTTTTTAGCTTCAGTTGTGGCTGATTGACTGGAGTGGCTACACTAGCCACAGCCGCAGCCATTTTTCTCTGGCCTGTTTTATCTCTGCCAAGGTTGTGAGAAGTTACAATGGAAATAAGGTTGTAGTGATGATACAAAGGAAGGTTGCAATGTGGTAACTCCATTATTATGAAGCTGGTGATGCAGTAGTTGGTGACTGGTTGCTCATGGCTTCACTCCCTGTACTCTCCATGTTACTTCCTGTGTTGCTGGCACCACCATCTGCAAGTAGAAAAATAACAAATTGAAACACTGGTATAAAATGACACTCTCTCTTGCTGTGAATTAAAATAAAAACATGAACAAATCCTGCTGAAAAATAATATACAGAGTGAGAGAAAAAAAGATTTACAGCGGGAATTTATAAGTTGCCATCTTTAGATTAAAACCATACCAGTGTTCTACAAACAGACTACACTGTACTATAAAAATGAAATTCTACTTGCTCATTGGGTGCTACCCATAGACCTCAACCTTGTTACAAATAACCAATCAGTTTTATAATCTTCAAACCATATACATCCAGAACCAAAGCCTATATAGCAAATTTTGACTGTGCCGAGACTGATTTTTTTTAAGTACCCCCAACAGACCCGTACTCTTAGACCTAACTACTCAATCTCTTTCCTAGAGAGGAATTCAGCAAAGGTTCCCCAAGGGTTGCTAATCTATCAGCTGAGAGACCTAAGGGATTTGAACCTACACACCTGCACCATCAGACTCAATACCTCATCGTCTTTTCTTTCAAGTCAAATCATCTGGTATATCTATTCACACCTTCTGCTGAAAGTACCAATTGGTCCGCTGGCAAAATGTATTTAGAGAGAGGAGGTTGGGACAACCAATCTTACTTTTGTGTTTAGATTTTGTTTGTACGTTGGGAGAATGATTCAATAAAGACTAAAATGTACACATAGGAGATTACTTAAAGATTCAGGTTCCTTTCACTGGTGCTATGATGCAAAAACATTCACTATTTTGTAAAAAATCATTCAACGCTTTATAACAAAACTTACATGTTCCCCAAATTCTTTCTGTATTAATACAAGGACTATCATCATGGGCGAAGTTTAATGAAAGATTTTTTACCAAAGTTTTCATTATTAGTAGTAGAAAACAAGTGTGTTTTAAAATTGTAATTCTGCTTTTAATATCTAATTTTGCTTTGATTTGAAGAATTCCTGCCAGCTTAAGACATGAAGTTAACTTATTTCAAACTGACATCTTGTTTTGACGTACTTGGAATAGTTTATGACAGCTGGAACTGGTGGAGTAACCACTGCCAGCTGAAAATATTTACAGCAATAGTTGACAGCAATTTGTCACACCCTAACTGGACAGCAATTTGGCGACTTCATCGATGCTTGAATTCTGAATAACATCAATAAATAATTCTGCCCTGCCCTGGAAGTTTGCAACTGTAGCAACTTTAGACCTTAAACTTTAGTGAACATGATTGATTTCAAATAAAACTCTTAAAGGTAAAAACTTGCATTTCTGATTTAAAATATTGCCAATTATCGCTAACCCAACCTCCTTTGGCATGTCTCTAGAATAATACTACAACAACTAATAGTAAGCATTTACAGAAGGCCTCAATATGATTTACAATCAGATATCAACAAGGAAGAAGTAATAAAATAATAAAACCAAAACAAATGCAGGTGGGATAGAATTTGTACCATATCTAAAAAACACATACATTTGTTATAATTTAAACAATTCATTAACCCTTCAAATTACATTCAATCACTACAAAACAGTCAAGTGTGGTGAAGGCACAATGCATTATAATATGACACATGGTTAATGATCTTACAATGTACACATATCAACACTGCTGTGGCTTGGTTTGAATAATCACTAAATTAATAATTAAAGGGAATTTACAATGAGACAGAATCATTTGAAGAAAACAAAACCTCAACGGAGGAAGAATAAGACATAAAGGGAGAGGATGAGAAGTAAATCTACTTTTAAGATTTGCAAAAACAAAGATAAAAGAAATATACTTAATGTCACACCTTGTTTACCTTGACTGTTAGAATCTTGCAAGGGGCTCTGTGTGAGAGTACTATCACTACCTACTGAGGTAGGTGGTAACGTTCCCGTTACTGCAGCAACAATAGCAGGATTCTGAGCAGCTGTTGATTGAGTCTGCACTGGAGGAACCTGCTCCGCTGGTGCTTCACCTAAGATGGAATATCAGGAAGAATTCACCGTCTTAACATAATATTCTACAATTGTTAAAGAGTTTCACTTTATTGTTCAGTAGTAGCTCTCTTGCAAATGATGTCACAAGACCCAAACAGCGCCCTCAACGAGATCAGATTCCTTGTGTGTTACTGCACAGTGTACATTTGAGAGGACACTTTTGTAGTTAGACCTCTATAATACCTTATTTTGACTCCGAAAATGGTAGAACATGGGCAGATAGCAGCTGTGTGTGATGTCAATCGATTTGGCTTCCGACTTCAATGATTTGGGGTTGAACAAAGAAAAGTTGACTAGAGCGGGATTTAAACTACCTCCAGATGAACATGCCTCCAATTATTTAAGATATACCCAGTCAGTTTCCATTGTGATTTATTACTTGATACTTTAAATGATTAGAAACTACTTTTAAACCATCACTGAAGGGTCAAACTGAGAGAGTGAAAATAGTGACAAAACTACACAAGTGAAACAACCAGGTAGTCCTATCGAACACTTACACTGACGCCACACAGAGCTACTATCTACCAATGGTCTGCCATTTTGAGAGTGAAAATAGTGACAAAACTACACAAGTGAAACAACCAGGTAGTCCTATTGAACCCTTACACTGACGCCACAACGAGCTACTATCTACCAATGGTCTGCCATTTTGAGAGTCAAAATACATTTGAAGAAGTAATGCGCATCTAACTGCATGCACATTTAACTGCATGTGCATCTTACTGCATGTGCATCTTACTGCATGCGCATTGCCTAAAATGAGCACTGCATAGTAACACATGAAGAAACCATCTCCCAAAAGAGTTCAAGCAAGAATAATTGTGTGATGAGGTTAGTTTAATTGGACCAGTACATTATTTGTTAAAATACAAACAAAAACCCAAACCCAAACCAAGAAACAGGAGCCTTTTTCAGGCATGATATTGAAAACAAATTATAGGAACATTTTAATGAGCACAAGGGTCGACACAACATGTACACATGGTGTAGGCTTTAGTAAACTTTTCTGGCAATTCGATCAAAGATTTCAGATTTTCTCCATGGACAAAAAAATAAAAAATATCTTAAATAAGACTTTTCCATCCATTCCTTACCAGTATCCATACTCTCTTCTTCAGCTCCTCCCTCTACCTGTTGCTCATCACTATCTGGTTTTTTAGGTTCCACTTCCTCTCTCTGGGTATCAGCATCTACACCAGGACCCTCAGGTGTGACTGTCTCCTGCTGGGGTATAGCTGCTTGTTCTGGCTGAGGGACAGTAGGCTGGGCTACTACTACGTCTGCAGGGTCAGTGCTGGTTGGTACCTGTGGAGTACCTGAATAAAAACATTTATTATTGCAGTGGAGTTGAACCTCCGACCTATACATCAGAAAATAAGTGCTCCACCTAGAGCCAAGTAGTCCAAATTATTAAGGGGTCACACATAAATCAGCTAAACTTAACACATTTTTTAAGGTGCATGATTTTAGATATGCTATATTTGTTTTATTGCAACATGGCAATTTATGAGGTTATGGTGTTGATTATGAATTCATCGTTAAAATATTGTTTTAAAAAAACCCCACATAAATTCTTGGTAAAATAAGAAGTCCATTTTACCTGTGAGTTGTGGTAAGCTTGGTGTGGCATTAGCTGGTGCTGGACCCCCTGTAGTCGCTTGCTGCATTGCAGCCATAGCCTGAGCATGTTGACGAGCGCGCATCTCTGCTGCCCTCAACTGCTCCTGATGAAACTGTTGTCTGTCGGCCAGGAGTTGCTGCCGTTGGTATTCCAGCTGAGGTGACGGAGGTAAAAGGACAAAGTATTTAAAACACAATAATTATTATTATATCTTGTATCCACAAACCAATTAACGAGAGACATCATGACCCCTACACTTTTTTTACATCTTCTTTAACTTTTCTGTGTCATTGCCGAGTAGTTAAGAGTACCAACTCAAGCTCTGGTCTTTCTGATCTGCAGAGTGTGGGTTTGAGTCCCAGTTGTGGCACTTGTGATTGCTTTGTCCTTCAGATGGGATATTAAGCCTTAGGTCCCGTGTTCTAGGATTGGTAGTGCCTGTAAGAACCCAGAACACTTATCAGAAAAGAGTAGGGGATTAACCCCAGTGTTTCTGGTTCACATACCAAGCACCCTTGTTTATGGGTTTTGTCAGGCTTGGAAGCTACAGTGATTTAGTTCACTTATTAGACATCCTTGAGCTTCATTACCAGAAATATATAACAATAATTATTCATTTCAGCCATCCTTTAAGACAAGAGTCAAGTTTATCTTCTTCAACTTGATCTTTATCGTCATGTTATGATAATGGACTCACCGCTTCCCTCTCTCTGTCCATGATGGTCTCAAGCTCTTCAAAGTGACGTAATTTGATCTCTAGTTTCTTCATTTGAGTCTCAACAAGGAGAGCCACTAAGCTCTTGATCTTGCGTTCTTCAACTGCAGCCAAGTGCTGTCACAAAACAAATGGCAATATTTTTAGTACAATACAAAACATTGATGCAGTACTAATTATTATTACTCTTTGACTTCATTTGAAAATACCTGCAAAGAGTTCACTTAAATGCATCATTGTGACAACACACAAGGTAGAACATTGAGAATCCTTAGTAATAATAAAATAATTATACATTTTACAGAGTGCCTTATATGAGAGCCTCAATGGGCTTTACAATCAGAAATCAATGAAAGCAAGAAGAAAATAATAAAACCAAGCCAAGTAAAGCAGGGAAAAAGGATACAATAAGATAGTTTCTTAATGAATGGTACATGTATATCTTTATAACATAATCAATAGTAAGAGTACAACTAATGGACATTTGTATATAGCTCTGTATCTGCCAAATACAACACTCATGCAGCATGATTTGTTATACACATCTTATTTTGATATACAAATTGAATAAGTAGTTTCATTACCAAGATGAGGTTAATTTCTTGCCAACCGTTTAAGTTTATTTTATAGACACTGGGACAAAAACAAAAGATGCTTCCAGAAACGTACGTTTGTATTAGAACCTTGCTTTTCCCGCCATCACAAACAATGGAAACATGTGCGCGCTGCGTACAACTCTCAGCCCATAATAGCTCTTCACTGACCTCAGTGAGGGCGCTGTTTGGGCTCTAATTAACGCAGACTGAATGACAACACTCACCTTTGCTTTCACAGCAGCTGCAGCCAATGATGCAGCAGCTGCAGTAGTAACGTTCCCTTCAGGTATTTCTGCTTCATGTTTCTTGACTGCTTCTGGTTTCTCCTTAGGAGTCTTGTCTGCTGCATCTTTGTCTTCTGTCTTCTCTTCATCCTCTCCGGTCTTGGCATCCTCCTTAGATGCCTCTTCACCCTTCTGTTCGCCGTCTGCTTCTTGGGAGTCATCTTTGCTTATCTCCTGTGTGGGAGAAGAAGAGGTTTATTTAACGATTAACAACAGTCAGTCAGAGTCAACAACAGTCAGTCAGAGTCAACAACAGTCAGTCAGAGTCAACAACAGTTAATCATACTGTATACCGTCAAAATACAGAAGCAACATTGTTTGTTCACATTCAACCACAGGCAGAGACACACATTGGAAACAGGCATCAGTTTATATTGCTTCCTACTGTCTTTGTATTGTCTCCTTAAAGAGTACAAAGATATCTCAAGACATGTACCTTTGCTTCTTGCTTGACTGTATCAGTTTTTGTCTCGCCAGTCTCCATCGTTTCTTCTTCATCATCTTTCTTCTCTCTATCTTCCTCAGATGGTGTCTTCTGAGGAGGAGTAGATGTCTCCATTGGCTCAGCTGAGTCTTTGTCTTTCTCATCTGATGAATGAGTTTCTTCTTTTACTCTGACCTCCTGGGGGGTGGGGGAAGAGGAGAGGGAACTCATAATAAGGCCATATCAGAATTGGCAGCTACGGCTACGACTGTTGCTAAGGGTGTTACTTCAAAGCATGATGACATGGCAATCCAGCTGTAGCCATAGCCAGAACAGCCAAATTCGACACTGCATAAGGCTGTGTCTGAATAAGCAGCTGCGGATTGTCAAGTGATCATGCATTGAAGCATATGAGTCCTATAGCTACACCCTTAGTTCAATTTCATACTGTGTACTTTAACTGGTACGCTTCTACACTGGTATACATGTTGGGCACAGGCTTTTACCCACATCTCTGCTGTTTTGTATAGTTGCCCATGGTGTATTAAAACAAATTAGCACTGGGCATATCTGCACAACTGTTAACGGTGGAAATCACTGGTACAAAACATCCCAAATAGATTTGTTTAACCCTTAAGAGACCATTGCAGCTACAAGCGGCTTGTAACAAAATGCCAATAGTGACCCCAAAAAGAACTCACTGCAACATTTTACCTACTTCCCTTCAAAGGAAGAGGTCACAGTGAAAGTCATGTCCAGAATTGACATACTATTTGTACAAGTGAAAAGAAACAGAATTTCTGTTTCATATTGTTTTTCAAAGAAATCTTTACTGAAAAAAAAAGATTACAAAATTCAACAATAGTAGGGTGTATGATGATCATTATACAGAAATGAATGGTCTCTAAGGTTTAAGACTGTACATGATTATCTAAAACAATATCAACAAGTTAATGTTATGATTGGATCCAAAACTTTACAACGATAAATCTGGTGATTAACTCTAGAACTCAAGATTTAATTATTTGATGATCAAATAGGATTTTGGTTCGTGTTTCAACACAACTTTACACCAACTAAAAAGTGCAAAAGCTAGTCTGGCATGAAAGAAGTTTCTTAAATGTTTAACTCAATCTTAGGCCTTGGAAAAGTGTCTCTGTGGACAGAGTTGGCTCAAAATCATTCCTTGAAGATGACAACATTTTGGGGGTCGACCAAGCATGAAAGCTACACAAGGTTTATTATTTGATATCAATAATACAAAAATAGGAAAACTCATCATAAGATTTGTTGAATAGTGAAAAAAGAAAAAGCAACAGATACTCTGGATTCATGGTAAGATGCTCTACTAATTGAAATGTTCAGACCTATGCTGGCTTTAAATTTTCAAGGTCACTTTTCTGAGGTTTCCAGTTTCCACACAAATGTGGCTGCAAGTGTAATGGTTGATAGGGTTGTTTCATAAAATACAAAGTTAACAAGGTGTCAAAAATATAAACAAATAAAAAGAAACAGACAAATAGAAATATATTTTATACTGGGTTCTTGTATGTGCACTACCAATCCTACTAGTACATTTGTACATGGGACCTACAGCTTAATGTCCCATCTGAAGGACAAAGCAATTATGGTAGATTATCTTGCTCAATAATAGTTACAACATTTCCAAGTCATTTTAATGACAGCAAGAGGAAAAGTTATTGAATGTATTAAGGAGCCTTTTTTTTTTACTGATGTGGGACACACTTCATATGAATCAACAGTAGAGCCTTAACTTTCAAGCCTTCAGGCTTCAGGGCAACAGGCGACAATAACCCAAGTGTGGACAAGCAATGGAAGAGTGTGGACAACCATTGACAAAGGTGTGAAAACCACAGAAAGATCTGTGAACTCATTGGGTGTCTGGGTGAAGGCTGTTAGAGGCATACCTTAAAGATAAATTGCATTTGGGAAAACAAATTATTCAAGATCTTTGTTTCTTAAAAGCTCACTTGGTAAGAAGTTACTTCTGGTGAAAAATTGTACCGAAATATGTTTTGAAAATTATGTTCTTGAGAAATGTATGACTGAATCAGAAATTGCAATTTCAGTCTTACCTGTCAAGAAAAATCAGCTTAATTATATTATTACCAAATCAATTACTGTAACACAATTTTACACCCTGAGCAACAGTTTAGATGAAATTAGAAATGTTGTTTTTTTAAAATGCTTTTTGAAAACTAGGACTGTAAATGACTCCTTCCAAAACTCAACGCTGTACGTGTACCACCACTTTAATCAAAAGGTTTTAAACAAAATAAAACTAAAGTATTTCTAATTTTATAGCTTTAACTTTCAACCCAGCTGCAGAAGTGTTCACTACAGACAACTTACAAACCTCAAATTGCTTGATCCTCTAGAAGTCGAAGCCAGAACCAAAACTTGCAAATTTTAATTAAAAGCGGAGAGTAAATCTTGAGAAAACACAACTTTAATCAATTGAGCAGGAAATCCGATATAAGCTACCAATAGTTTGCCTCACTCTGCAAGGGATTTCTAGAAAATTGTTTGATTGCAATACCAGGAATAATTCAAACAGCTAGAATAATTAGCACCTTTTTGGAGAAATTTTGTTTTAAAAAGTAATTTGTTTGCATCAGCTGCTAGGCATGTTAACATCAACCTCAAATAAAGCCTTCAATTAGTGGACGGATAAGGGAGAGCTAGCATGTATTCAACCCATAGCCATAAATACACCAGTTAGTTTAGGCAGTCCTATTGGTTGAAAGGCAGTCTCACTAGCTTTCAAGCCTAATGCAATCAATAAAAAAACAGTTCTAAATGTAAAATCTGTTACTAGCATGCGCATGTACGCAAACTGTTGAACACCGCATGCAGTTTGACCCAAAATGGAGCCCGAGGACAGAGCAGGAATTGGAAATTTAAACCTCCAAAGCTGAAGATTTTTTTATAGATTGTCCTATTACGCTTTTTAACAAAAGAAAAGTGCGTATATGAGTTGAAACAGAAGAGTGATTCGGTCTTGACCGGCTGTTTAAAACCTTGCAGGGTCATGGTCGTGCGGTAGAGGACCTCACCTTGGCTCGACTCTTTATCGCATGGTCACAACCCAGCTGGTTTTAAATGGCCATTTAAGACGTCGTCACCTACTCTTTGCATTTCCTTATTATGTAGCCACTAGTTTAAAGGCAAATTGTTTCTACAATTCAAACACATGTGTACTTCAGTGTCATTAACACAATGAATTAATTTCTTAAGTCACATTATCCCACATTATGCAATCTTCTCATTATTTCTTTATCAAGTAGGAATTTTTTATAAATATTCACCTTGTTTTTGAAAGCAACAAATCCTTTATGAAAAACAAAATGAGTTTTGCAGAAATCTTGAATACATGTCTATGTGTCTGTAGTCAGATACTATCTAGCAAAGGGAGATAGTCATTGGAGTCTAGCTCCTAATCTACCCAAGGGTTATACATCATTCTACAGACACAGAGCTGAAGCTGTGTTTCTAAATATTTCAGGAGACTTTTTTCTTGAATTGAATAAGTCTACATTAATGTGACCAAAATTTTGTACACTAAGGGTTTCTTTTCATTTGTTATTAATTCCTGAAGCTTTGGTGTCATCTGAAGATGATTATGGCTAAATATGATTAATAGACTGAATTGACAGGATGGTTACTGAAGAATTTACTTTCAAGGTTTTCAGCAGCCATTTATCATCATTCATTTCATGCATGCCATACAAACAATTTACCAGAAACTGCGCCAAACCTTCAACTGTCAAATTCTCCAATCCTAAAGGTTGATTTCATTTAGAGATTTTATTTATTGCTAAGACGCTTCCTGCATGTGTTTCTAAAATGGTTCTAAACACAAGTGGTGTAGTGACAAAGTAGACTTTCTTGGGTGTAGTTATGCTCATTGATTCATCTGACATAATACAATGATGTATGTATGTGTGTGTTGGAGAACCAGGGGACTGATGCCTATAATCTTAACAGGTGTAACCATTAAGACAGGTGTAACCATTAAGACAGGTGTAACCATTAAGACTGTAGGATTATACCTTCAGAATGCCATTTATCAGGTTCCTGGAATTTAACACTTGAAAATAGTGAGTGCTCAGAGAAGGAACTCAATAAAGGAAGTGTGATAACAAGGTAGTCTGATGGAATCTAACAGTTTCACAAAAATGTGTGAATTCTAAATGTATCTGATTTGTGAAGGGAAGAAGTGGCTTTGAACTAAACTATTCTTTAATGAGGGGAGTTAGCGAGTCTTCTTTTCCTAACAACAGACGGAACTAATAATTAAACAATGACATACGATGATGATGAGTCTTCATGCATAAATGAGACAGTGCTGGAAAACTTTCAATATTGGAACAAAAACAAACAGGATGTTTTGTCTTTGTTTTAATTAAGATGAATGGGATAGCTATCAGCACTAACTCCTCATTTCATACAAGGCCAACAGGGATGGTGGAAGGGAGGGGGGGGACAAGGGTTCACTAATACAATTAGTGTGACACCTCTAACAAGATAACAGGTGTAATAATGGGCCAATTTATAACTCAGTTTGGAGAAATAATGAGAGAACAGTCTGCTATTTATCAACTTATAGGTGCTGTGTAATTGTTCATTTTGTTCTGTTTAACAAGGGTGCAAGGTGTGCCATGACAACACTATAGTCCTGGCATTGAAGAAATAACTATACAATTTGATTAGAATAAACAATAAAAACCTTGCCAGTTTATTACTTCAGACAACTCTTAAGATGTGTAGATGCATTTACGGCTAATAGCCATAGCCGGCTCAACTTCAAAACAGCGGTCCTTTTCATCTAAACCAGTCCTAAAAACCTGGTAGACTTTTAAAATGTCTTGTTGATAGAGTAGGGGGTATCTTAACCTCCTTGGCTTCTACATCAATCAGAGCTACTTAATTAATCACTGATCTCTCACATCTGAATACACACTATCCATCTTGAGGCTGATGTTACTCCTTGCCTCATTAACAACCACCCCCCTCTAGGAAACTAAAAGGGGCAATAAACCCAGACCAACAGTGGTTATAAAGGGTACCCATCAGCCCGTAATGGACAGGCTACTGTAGGCTAAACTCATCATCATTCCACGTTTTGTTTGTTCACTACATTCAGGGAATCAGTAACTATGTATACAGCTAACACCAAGTTCCTAATTCAGGTTGGTTCAGTTGGTCTTCCCTTACTTTTCACCTCTGTAACCCCAAGTTTGAATCCTGAACTAGTGCCTTGCATTTGGATTGGGTTTTAAGTCCCTAACTGATAATGTGGAGTTTTTTTGATTTAGGGTTTTCCTCCCACATCTCAAACTGAAATTTCTTTAACAAATTTTTAACACAGGTATCCTCAGACCTGTGTTAGCTGCTTTGGAGGATTCCTTGGATTCATCACCAGTACAACAAAGTAAAATAATAATAAAATGCAGAAGACATTGGCCTGACTTCATAAAGCTGCTTAACACAAACAAACCAAGCTAAACAACTCAGCTTGTCCTCTCACTAATGTGTAACATACTGTTTTAAAGTACTTACTAAAGAAATGTAATAAATGCACTAACAAAATATTAAACCCCATAAAAACAGCAGACAAATACCAGCCAATTGTGACTCTGGGTGGTAATGTGCTACAGGCGACCAACAATTGGTTCCAAAACAACCATTTCCTCTGGATATTAAGACTTGTAGAAAAAGTGGACGTCACACTGAGTTTCAGTCAACATTGGCTTTTAGCTTTGTGGGGTCAGTGGCTTTACTTTCTTGTGGGCAGGTCCAACCAGAAGAACTCACTCTCTATGTCTCCTAGACTCATTCTAGATGATGACGCTGCTTCAGGGGTAACCCCTGAGCTCATGACAAACAATCAAGGTGTTTGTGACAGCAGTCATCAGGACTACGTATCAATCTAATGAGATCTGATTCATTGTAGGGAATTCATGATGGGGTACAGCATCGGTAACAGCTAAATTCTAAAATATCAATATCGATAACTTAGAGCACCAGCATGTGAATCCGGAGGTCTCTGGTTTAAATCCCACTCTAGTAATTTTTTTAAATTGAAGACCAAAAGGGATAACATTTTCATAGGTCAATGGCATGGAGGAAACAAGAGAGTTGATAAGAATATACTTTTTGAAATATTGTTGTACCTTTCTTTAGACAGAAACAATTGTTGACTAACATTTTTTGATAGTGGTGGTGATTGTGGTGATGTTGGGGGGGGGGGGGGGGGGGTTAGATCTTTAATTCTCTGGTGGTCTTGTGGTTGTTCTTGGGATACTCTATTTTTAACAAGAGGATTAAACAATTTCCTGGACTAATCCAAACAACCGGAAAACCCCATAGGCAGCTATACTAGGAAAGGCTCAGGAATAAGACACAGTTATTTCAACACCAGACAAATTCAATCACTGTTGCTTTAGGTGACACCGACTCGTTTATCGACACTTCCCAATAATCATCAGCAAGTAGTACAACTATCAGCGTCTTACAACACACTCACTCAAGCTCAAGGCATCTAAGAAACAAAAATTGTTTATCGAGTCGTCCTGTTTTGTTTGCTCAATCGACAGCGTTAACAGACCACAAAAGGGTATTCAACTTTCAACTTAATACAAATAAGAAATATTATTGGTACCTTATCAGTGGCTTCTTTGTTGGTCCCAGTGGGTTCATTACCTCCTTCTGCTCCATCTGTTTTAGCTCCATCTGCTCCTTCTTCATGTCTCTCAGGCTCTGGGATGGTTCCAGCGATTCCGCTAGCATCAAGTAGATGATTATCTGTATTCATACCGGCTCGGGCAGAGTCTTCAATACGCTTAATATGGGTCTGGACTAGAGCTGTAGGTACCTCTTCTTTCATCTTGCTGAACTCAGCTGAAATTGTCAAACATCAAACATACGATATAAGATTCAGTGGGGAAGTTTCAACATATTAAAGTGATACATTAGAACTTTTAAAATGGTTCTTAAGCCATATTTTGTTTAACTGCTCTGATCTGTTGGTTTAATGTAAATCTTGTTGGAGGTATACATCTTCACTTAAATTCATAAAGCGATATCCAAGACAGCGGGATTAAGACAGAGGTGACAGGCTAATTTTCATACCAGCCTCATTCTGAAACTCATAGCTTTGTGTGATGCGATATCCAAGACGGCTTGATTAAGACAGGCTGTTTTTCATAAAAACCTCATTCGCACTGCCTTTAGCCATCGGGCTAGCTTGGTGGTCTACTGGTAAGACATCTGCTCTTGCAATGCAAAGGTCGTGGGTTCGAATCCCACCCGAGTGATTAGCCTGTGGATTTTTTCCCCATTTGTTTTCACAAAACACGTTAAGTACAGAGTATACAGTGCTTAACACACATCAGTGTATTAGGGTCAAACCAAATTATACTCCTAGTTATGATTAGTAAGACGCCCAAGAGGGCTGGATTAAGACTCACCAATAGCTGCTTTTGCTGCTGCACTAGCCACCCTAGGATCAACTGCTGATGCAAGGAAGGCAACGGTGCTCATTAACGGGTTACCAGACTGACTGAAGGGGATAGGCTGGTAGCTTAGAGGTCCTGTAGAGGTGGAAATAAAAACAGAGAATCAACAACATTACAAACAAGTATGTATCTTTCAAGAATGTTGAGTTTATACTCAGTATTTCCTTGATGCACTTAATATTTTTATGAGGTCATTAGTTCTTTAAGCATGCAAACATTATGAACAAAGTACACCTCTACAAAACACCCACAAAAATAAAAACATGTTTACCAAAACAAAAAGTCAACAATCCACTATGAAATCATACTAGAAACTAAATTGTTATAGACATTATTTATCACAGATTACAATGTGACCGCCAGATCGAGTCATTCCTCAAACTGATAAGTACCAATACAAATTTTTCACCCAGTAAGCTTTTGATTTCAATCTATGAATTGTAGCACATCTTTAAGAATAAGATACCAAATATTTCCTCCTTCCTACCTAGTGCATTAGGTCCATCTTCCAAGTAGCTATCCTCAATAGGAAGTCTCAGGAAGTGTAAGATGCATTCATCTTGAGTACGTGAGCCAACATGCTCCGATACCTTATTCCAATCATCTCTATACATCTCAAGAGCCTCTAGGAGAAGAAGTGTTTCTTGATCCGTCCAGTCCTTAGTCACGCTGGCTGAGGCTGATTTACCCTGATAATAGGACCACAGTAAGAGTTGAATCATTGATATCATGTAATAAATATGCATCAAGGGTAAAGAATGTTTCTATAATTTGATTTCTTGTTTTTCCCATGACAATTCTGCTCTAATCTCCGTTATCCTGATATGTTCCAAGTTACATGTAACAGGGTCAGTGCTACAAAAAATGGGTTTATTTACCGGTTGACTTCATCAGAACTCGAGAAAGTACTGAATATACAGTGCTTAATTCACATCGGTATAAGAGCGAATAACAAATAATAATATTCCTTATCATCGATGCAATATTAACATCTATGACCTCATCATACAGTTACTCCAATCCTACCATTAATATTGGAGCCAGTCTCTTTCAATTCAGTTCAATTCAATTCAAAGTTTTATTAGTCACGGTACTTCATCTTTTCACTTTTAAACCATCTATCAAACATTTAATATTTTTAGTTATTTGAACACAAACATTTTTAAGTGTTAGACAAAAATGAAATTATATCATTCTACTGATCTATAAAATACCCTTAGCAATTTTGTTTTGACACCCTAGAAGGGCTTCAAAGCAGGGTCTGATTTCCTGACTCTGCTGAATATAAAAGCAGAACAAATTGGCAGAAAAGGTAAGCATAATTCACAGGTAAGCAAATTGCTTTGCTTGTGTGCTTGCGTACTTCATTTTGCTAATAATAATAATAAGAGACATTTGTAAAGCGCCTAATGCAAAAGCCTCTAAGCGCATAAAGAGAACAATAGCAATATACAAAGAGTGAAAGCATTCTCTAAGCATTCTCTGCTTATAGAGCTAGCACAACATTTTGGCAAGCAGAACCATGGAATTGGGGCCAATCTCACCCGAAACTTACCTTAGCAGGTTGCTGTTTCTTGGAGGCATATAGATCAGTCCGAAGGCCAAAGTTTTGCAAGTCACTGGATTTAGCGTCTTTGATTGAGCCCTTATCTCCCAGGCTAGCCACTTGTTGAGAGGCAGACTAAGCACACAAAAAACAAAACATCAGGTCAAATAAAACACTATTACGTGGATAGGGAAATTTTGTAAAAAGTCAATAAAGAGGCAATATTGATTATTAAAATGGCTGCTTTTATAACAACATTTTGTCAGAAGAAAATGTTCCTAAGAAGTTCATTTCAAACTTGAAACGGATACAAGGATTTGATTCTGAAACTTAATTAAACAAGTAATTCCTGGAGTAATGCACTTTTCAGGACAAAATACTTTTGAATAATATAAACACATGAAACGTTAAAAAGTGAACTGACCTGCGTTGGTTTTGCAGGCTGCATGGGTTGTAAACCTGAAGGTGTGTCAGCTAATACATGGAAGTGAGATGTGGGTGGAGGACCCATAGGGGCGGCTCTGTTCTCTGCATCTACCTGGTAGTTGACTAGACCCCACTGCTCAAGGAATGCATGGACCCTTCAAGATACAAGAAGATAAAAGTGCAGTATTGTACGTCAGCTTGTGTTCTTACTGTCAGTGTACATTCATCATGGATCGGCCGAGATTGGAGAACCCTCAATAAACTCTTATCATTCAATCCTTCCAGACTACACATTTTTGTAAGTATGTGGCCTCAATCCTCCCATATCCTCTTCTTTTATGTCACCCCACACCTAACTGTTTGGACATTAGATACGATTGGAATGCCTGACCCTGTAATAAGCACTTGTTGTTAAGGCCTAATGGCCCAGTCCTTCTGAATCCTTCACTTTGGCAATTGAGTATAGACCCCCTGCACAACGCCCACAGCACCTCCAAACATGATGCGCACCCTTCCATTGTGGGAGTCAAACTTTACACAAGAATCATAGAGTTGACTCCCAAGATGGAAGGGCGTGCATCATGTGGAGGTGTGTTTCACGTTGTTCAAGGGGTCTATAGAAGGACTTAGGACTGAAAGGGTTTTAGTTTGCCAGATCTGACAGGTCTACTTAAACGTCTTGGCATATTAGTTTGGTAATATTTCGTCTCCTCTCTTGTTCTGCTTGACGCGAGTAGGTGTTCACAAAGTGAATCTGAACACTGGTTCTTCAATGTATCCTCATTGTATCAACATGAACGTAAAACGATGTCACATCACTGGTTGGCTGGAAGAAACAATGCTTCCAATACTAACAGAATCAATACTTCAACTACTAACACCACTCAAATTAGAAACAGTGTTTGTTCTTAAAAAGGAGCCAAATTGTTAACATCAAAACAAATGGTACCACCATCTAATAAGTTTGTATTTTGATTTCATATAAAAGTAAATATGTCCGTCTGTAGTCAGATACTATCTAGCATGGGGAGATCATCATTGGAGTTTAACTCCTAATCTACCCAAGGGTTATACATCATTCTACAGACACAGACGTTGAGTTGGAAAAAACAAATGAACGATTGCCTTTGTATAGCAGAGGAAAATGCAACACAAAATGTGCCAGTTGCTATTCAACAATCATCAGATGCTACACAATGTTAGCATTCAGTCTAAATATTTTGCTACGCAAGATTACAAGACAAACTTGCTCCCTAAAATCCATGTTTTATTTTTGAAGAAAAGAAGGGTGGATTAAATAACCCGAGCAGGTAAAAGCAAATAAACCAAGACAAAAAACCCCAGAATAAAAACAAATAAAACAAATTCCATAATACTTCAATTTTCACTCCATTGAAGATGCCCATTTTAGCAAGAGGGCAAGTTCCTCATAATGGAGGAGTACATACCTCATAATAGCACACACATCTCCTGCAAGGTTTCTCCGACAAGCTGTGAATGTGAGATACTCCGTTGGGTTCAGACGGTATGTGTCGATCATGAAGTTACGATACGCCATGAATCTGTGGAGATGAAATGTCCAACTTTAACCTTTCCTCGGTAGGAAACTTACTAGTAAGGTTTGTAGTAACAAAATAGAATGCTCTCTTTATAAGTTGTGTTGTCTCTGAACAATACCCGGGGTTTAACAATTGTTCAATCCAATCTTAGGCACTATTCAGGTATAAAAAATAGATTTGGAAAGGACAGAAATTTAAAAGCCAACCTTGACTGGGTTGTGTGTAGAGTTTAAGTGAAAAACATCAGTCTCAGTCACTCCTCATCAGATTTTAAAACTGATTAATATGGGATGGCAAGGTTTCCATGAAATCCCAATCAGACTCATATGGATCTCTGCTCAGGTTTTAAAATCAGTCTGTTTGATGTCTGTAGTCAGATACTATCTAGCAAGGGGAGATAGTCATTGGAGTCTAGCTCCTAATCTACCCAAGGGTTATACATCATTCTACAATATCAAACAGTGATGAGATATTACTATGATAAAGAAATTGCAAACTACTCGCTTTCCCAATGACACTTTTTTTTAACTTCCACAACAATGCCTGTTTTTTAGTCTTAAGAAATGTCTTGATGAGCAGAAACAAATTTTGATTATGCTATAAATGTTTTGCCACAAGGATTTCCTGAGAAACCAAAAGATTATGCAATGCTTTATAACAACAAGTCTTAGGTTCAATTTCACAAAACACTACGATCCATCTAAGATGAGTTTTCAGTGATGCTATACTGATTTGTATTGGACATCACACTTTGCTTAGCATTTAAGATTTAAGATTGGTAAGTATCTTAAGATCAATCTTAGCTCTTTGTGAAACAACTTGATATGCAATAATCTTCATTACCATCCAGTCAACCCCATTAACCCAGCAGCTATTTGGATTGGACTCTAACAAATTTCAAATCTTTATTAATGATGAACTTACACTTCAGGAGACTTGGATTTATTCTTGGCGTTGAAGAATTCAGGTAGGGCTCTTCTCTCGATAGCATGGAGACTGTTATAATCAAACCAAGCGGAGTAGCTTGGTACAATGATGTGGTGGGTTTGTTCAGTCACCTGTTCCTCCTGGGTGTCTGGGGTTTGTTTCTCTTTCTCCTCAAGCTCTGCTCCTGTCACTAAGGCTGCTGGTTCACCATTCAGCTTTATCAAGACATAATAGAGATACATTTAAGGGTTTGCCCTTAACTTTTCCAGTGACTAGCCAGCAGGACCCACTTGGTTTGTCTATTCACTGGTTCGTAAGGTTTGTCACATAGCCATATTCCTATTAATTAGGGGCGTGTTTCAACACTGGACTAGCCAGCCTGAACACTTGCAGAGAATTTTCACTGCTTCTCAGGTGTTTTATCTAGCAGACCACTGTTAAGGGAGAGCGCTGCATTTAAGAATGGTGCGTAATAAATCTACATCTTTTGATATGAGACTCAGAAACTTCATAGTTTTTAAAATGTATTCATCATCAAAGTGAAATGACTAAGCCACAAATGACAAATTTCAGTTTTTTTTTTTTCCTGTGTCCTCCTGCCTCCTCCTTACTTCACCATATTTGCTGCATCCAGTTGAAATAAAAATAATCAGGGGGCTAATCATTCTTACTCGCAGCTGAGAAGCTGAAATACAAAGGATGTGGCTGGCTGGCAAAGTCGCCCTTAAACGTGATTGCCCCGCAAGTATTTGAGGGTGACTTTGCCAGCCAGCCACATCAACCCATATATGACCGTGAGCACAGGCAGAGATCAAATAATTGTATAAATAGAAACTTGTGATGACTTAAATTTGGAAACAGTGAATACATTATTGAAAAATACGGAGAGTAAAATTGTTTTACAAATGATGGAGGGAGGTTAATATTATTAAATAAGATACATTTATTTGAAAAATTTGAGTGTGTCTGTAGTCAGATACTATCTAGCAAGGGGAGATAGTCATTGGAGTCTAGCTCCTAATCTACCCAAGGGTTATACATCATTCTAGCAACACACACCATTGTTATATTCTCACTTGAAGATGTTTACGCTGATAAGAAAGCTAAACTTCTTACCTTGTCTTGAGAATCATCTTGTACATCATCCATCTCTTGTAAGGATCCTCCTTTGATTGGCTGTAACTCTGTGTCACGACCACTGCGACTTGAAACTAAATAAATATTAACAGTAAATATTAACAGCAGTTAACAATTATGTTCAAATAACTGCATGTTTAAAAATAGACATGTAAAAGTGCACAGCCACAATCATGGGTACACTTTTTGTTACAAAGACTTTAATCGTTTCCCCTGATAAACAAATGTCTTAAAGTGTCAATTAATAAACCACAAGGGAAACTGGCCGGGTAAATTTTGAAATAAATTTGGGTTGAACAAAGAAAATTGTCTTTAAAGAAATGTGCAATCTCCTAGACATATCTGAAAAACCATCACTCACTGAAGACCCTTAATCTCAAGTTAAAAATGAACAGTCAACTGTTGCCGGATTGCCAAGGTAATTCAAGTGGCTTACCTATCTTCGGTAGTTGGACCTCTTCTACAGCTGGTATGTTAGAAGGATTGTCCATATCTTTAGTTAGATCTTCTGGCTCTTCATCTCTCGGGATTCGTTTCTTCATAATAGGAGCAGGACTGCGCCCTCTATTGACATCAATAAAAAAACATCATCAGAAGAATTTAAGAAAATTAGAAAACTCTAGAATTAGTTGTGATATCCTACAGTCTTCTCATGAAGTGGATGTAGGCTGCAGTGATCAACTTGAAGATGTGTGCGTTAGACTCGTACTGGTCAAGGAGTCTGGGTTTAATGGCTCATTGATGTGTCGATCAAATATTCATCTGTAGTCAGATACTATCTAGCAAGGGGAGATAGTCATTGGAGTCTAGCTCCTAATCTACCCAAGGGTTATACATCATTCTACAGACACAGTTTATTAGCGGATAAGGTTTCAGAAATCCAATTAAGTTGCCTTTTAACTTTCCTTTTCTTAAAAAACAACCAAACTATCAAATTGGGCTATCATTGAGGACAGAATGATTGAAGCTTCTCAGATTTAATCTGAAGGTTTCTTAAAATAACTACTTGTTAACCTGGCACAAGATTGGCTAAAATGGTACAATGCATAGTGCTATTAGATTAGTTCAAAGATATGGTACAAATAAAAATGTGATGACTTACGGTTTCTTTTTCCTCTTGTCCGAGGTTGGAGATGGGGAGCGTTTTCTTTTCTTACCGGCAGCTCCTCGTTTTTCTCTCCTATCAACATCTGGACTGTGCGCATGCTATATAAACATTGAAACAGAAAAACAATTGACTTTATATCAAGTAATGTCCTTTATAAATACAAGCTGCAAGCAGAATACAGTGGTCCAGAAACCTTATCTATCACATAGTTCAATTAATCAATCTTTTGAACAGATATTAGTGTACCGTCAGCAACAATTTTATTAAATATTGACCAGGTTAAAAAACTGTCACCAAACTATTGCAGCTGTTTCACGTAAAGCTCTTTACATGAAGTTGTTCGCAGGTTAATTTAAAATTAAAACCTTTTGCAAAAACCATCCCGTTTTGAGACGAATGCATCCAAAGCTTACAGGACAAATCCTTTATTTATCTTTGAGCCATATACAATTATGCAAACCTAAAATTAATTGATAACAATGGGCTACTTCGGGTCGGGTCAGGTCAGGTCAGGTCAGGTCAGTTGTTAATCACATACCTCATCAGATACTTGCTTCGTTGGGTAAACTTTTCTCCTCATGTTCCCAGATCCAACATTTACAACTTCCTTTGCCTCACCCTGTTTTATAAAATAACAAAATAACAAAATAAGTTGAAAACATTTCAAAAGTAAATTTTGACAGTAAAGTCAGAAATAATCTTGTCATAGTTAATGTTGAAACTCTATCTACCATTTACTGTGTTTTTGTCTTGTTGCTGTTTCAACATTTACAACTAGCCATGCTTCGGCCTTCAAGATATGTTACTGTTGATCTTCCCTTTTATCACCATTATCCATGTTTTTCCAATTGATTAGTCACTAAGCTAGCTCACCGTTAGTGTAAATCTCAGCAAGCATTATATAACATATTAAGAAAAACTATAGCAGAAAACTTGCGGGTACAACCATGTATAGAACTCTTTTTGGGAGTAGAGTTGGCTCAGATGAGAACCAATGTGGTCCGGACGTTGCAAACAGTATAGAAAAAATGAGCAGAGTATATTGTTCGAAATGTCAAGACCACACAAGTTCTTCTCATTCATTCCTTAACCAAGTTTTAAACTGATTAATATGGGATGGCAAAGTATCAATAAAATCCCAATCAGACTCATATGGATCTCATCTTTCTGTTTGATGTCTGTAGTCAGATACTATCTAGCAAGGGGAGATAGTCATTGGAGTCTAGCTCCTAATCTACCCAAGGGTTATACATCATTCTACGACATCAAACAGTGATGAGATATTAATATTATAGAGAAATTGCAATCTACTGGCTTTCCCAACAACACTTTTTTTATCACTTCCACAACAATGCCTGTTTTTTAGTCTACAGAAATGTCTTGATGAGCAGAAACAAGTTTTGATTATGCTATAAATGTCTTGCCACAAACATTTCCTGAGAAACTAAAAGATTAAAATGCTTCATGAAAACGAGTCTTAGGTTCAATTTCACAAAACACTAAGATTCATCTAAGATAAGTTTTGCATTGGACATCACACTTTGCTTAGCAAGCATTATATAACATTATAGCATTATATAACATATTAAGAAAACTTGCATGCACAACCATGTATAAAACTCTCTAAAGAGAACCGGTGTGGTCCAGATGTTTCAAACAGTATAGAGAAGATGAGCAGAATATATTGTTCGAAATGTCGACACATTACCAGTTTTTCTCAGAGCACTTCCCCCCCCCAAAAAAAAATAATAATAGATTTTTTTTCACATGGTTATACCCTCAAGTTTTACAATAGTTTTTCTTATGATCCACACCAAGCAAAGTTTCAAACATCACTTATAACATAGTAAGCTTGCAGGAACATAGTATCTAAACTATTCCCAATGAAAGATTACTCAATTCATCTTTAAAATAACCCCAAACTGAAACAAAGGCTCTATGACTCATTTGATTAGAGCGTCTAGATACTCACATCTTCATATATTTCATAATCTTCCTCGTTCATCCACTCGTTAAACTCCTCTAAGTCAAGCACCCACTTGGCATTCACCTGAGGGGAGGATGACACAAATGGTGATACACAGAGTGATAAACATCCACAGATATACAGAACACAAGAAGAGAGGTCATGTTCAATTGATCATTGTCTTGAGAGCAGAGGTCTGGCTATCAAATCATGCTTACATGGCAATCTTCAAAAGATTCATGTTTGATGCACAAACCAACTTGACTTTATGCATCCTACAGGTGTGCAAGAACAAACTCTGAGAAGATGACAGTGCTTTGTATATTTCTATTCTCAAATTCCAGCAAAACTTATAAAACAAAAACTTGACATAACTAAACTTTTACTGTGTTGCAGAAAAGGTTACCAGCCAACATGTCAAGTGATGTCATTGTTAATATCTGGTCTCTTCCGATCTTTACTTCACAATCAAATCAGGGTTTGCCCTTCAGTGACTCGCCAGAAGGACTAGTTAGCTTCTTGTTTCACTACTCCATTAGAATTTTCACAGGTCCTTATAGGGATGCTTTTCAATACTGAACTAACCAACGGGACCACTTGGTGTGAATTTTGCCTGGTACTCTGGTGTTTTAACTGGCCTTGTTAAGGGAAAACGCTGTGTATGGAGTAAAACAAAATGTCTACCGAGGATCTACCCTAGAGGATAACACTTCTTACAATGGAGCTGACCAATCAGAAATACTCACTTCCCAAGGTCCATCATAAGTGACCCCTGGTTCAGGGTCACCGTGGATATCTGCTGCTGGTACCCATGTATCGTAGCTGTCGGGATAATAGCACCAATGGACTAGCATAGACTTCTCTCGTCGCTGCACTGGGCGTATGTATTCCTCTCCTGAGTTGGGCAAAATAACAAGAAACTTCAACAATGTCATCGATTGACTACAACTTGGGCTTTTGTCTGGTATGATGACGGACATGCAATATGTCCTGTTCCATCTTAAGCAGGTCTGATACTTCATAGAGGCAATAAGGCGAATATCTCCATGCCCATAGTATCGCCTTGAAGCCCCTTGAAATGTCCTGATACAAATTGTTATTTTCCACATAGAGGTGCCTTCTACTAAGGGAAAACCGCCTTGCCCTTACAACAACAAAGTATCAGGCCTCCACATCTAATTGAAATATTCTAAAGATGAAGATTATAAAGCCATCAAATTCTGATTGACAATTATTTAAAAGATTGCAGAATTCAAATCATTAAATAACAAAATATTTCAAGTTTTAAACAAAGATACAAGAATCACGGTCCTACCTTCACTTAAGGATGGAGGAGGTCCATACGATATGTGTGTTGCTAGTTCAATATCCTCAGTCACAGTTCCCTTCATAATAAAAAAGGATAATTATAATCTCTAAAACGAGCAATAGCATATCAAATCAAGACGTTGTTGAATGAATTTCACTAATCACTCAGGCGTAATGGCAACACTTATCTTCAGTCAGATCTTGACCCTAATATACAGAAGTACCACAGAGTACCACAAAGTCCCTTCAAGGCTAACTTGGGTGCATGGGTTTATTCTGTTTGTACAGCTGGTATTATGTGGAAACTCTGTTGATTGTGTACTGTGGATTTAGTCTCACCAGTCTCCTGTCGCATTTTGTGGAAAGAGCCAGTTGAGCATGCAGGCTCAAATTTTAAGGAAATACTCTCCAGATCTCGTAGCTTTAAATTTTTACAGGACCAGGGGTGGATTTCACAAAGGTAGTCCTAACTTAGGACTAGTCCTAGGCAATGCTAAGAGATAGGACCAGTCCTAAGTACTGGTCCTAACTTAGGACTGGTCCTATCTCTTAGCATTGCCTAGGACTAGTCGTAAGTTAGGACTACCTTTGTGAAATCCACCCCAGATAAACTTGAATAAGACCAGGGTCAAAAAAAGTAATAAAATATAGTTCGTTTAACATAAGATTGTTTCATGGATAAACCACAGTCTCCTGTGGAATTTTTAGGCAAGTTTGGCAGTAGAGTGCACCAAAAGTAATAGAAGAGGATTTTTACTGGTACCCCAGAACAAAGATACTGATAAAATAGGGAGACCACCAAAATTAGGGCCAGATAGCTCCGTTGGTGGAGCACCGACCGGCACGTTAATCCGGAGGTCGCAGGTGCAAGTCCACCTCAGTCAATTTTTCTTTGCTCATCCCAAAAGTAATAGAATCATTCGCACAAAATAACCCTCTAGAGGCAGTCTCTGGTCTACCTGGTGTCTTTTGATGATGTCCTTGAGTTTGGCCGTCATCTTAGGCTCCACCTCATCCTGAATGTAGACGACTGGCAGCGAGAAACAACGATTCTGAAGAAGATTCTTCTCAATACTCATGAACATCTCCACATTGCGGTCGACCCGAGATGGGGATTGGAAGTCAAAACGCCTCCTGTAGAAGAGAGTACAAGAGTATGGGAGAAATGCAATGATTATAAGCTTTACTTAGTCTGTGTTGGTATAAATGTTAATCACACTTAGAAATATATCAGTTGAAAGTGGTAACATTACTTAGAAAAAAAGGTCTTCTTTCAACTATCTCGACATTATCTCCGCTCTAATTTTGATCCTTTTCGTTTAAACAAACCCAATAAAAACACAATCATGTTGGACCATTCACAGTCCTCACTGCAAAGAAAATGGAACACTACCCCCTCACACATTTAACAAAGTACTAAACAACAACCTTTTCCTTAATTATTCATTTGTTATTACTCTGTATTTTTGTACTCCTTCTGATTGAGTTATTGTTAGCGCTGTGACTTTGTTTACAAATCAGAGTGTATTGAAATGCTTGACACTGCTATTATCTACTCCTGAAGTGAAACCACAAGTTCTCTGAAGTGCCTAGCACTGAGGAAGTAACCAACAGAAATGTTCAGTCCTACATTGTTGATAAACCTACATAATCAGGATTAAGAATCAACTATACTGGGAAGAGGGGAGGGAAGGGGAGGGAAGGGGAGGGGAGGGGAAGACAGATTTTGTTAATGTCAAATTTGAAACATGATATTCGTAATTTGCACTCTGAGGTTTTTTCTTCTTTTCACAAATTAGTTTGTATAATCAGTAGGACATTCAGGATAAAAAAAAAACTTTCAAAGTTAGATCATTGACACATACCATCCTTGGTCACTTTTAAACTTGTAGACAGCCATCAGAATGTTGCAAAGTCCGCCACCAGACTTAAAGTCCATGAAGCATCTCATCTGAGAGAAAGATAGTCAATTCATCACAATCACTGAGCATCAAGACGTAAACTTGTCATTTGAAATGATCCATAAGAAATTCAGTACACATAAAAACATTTACCAAGCATTTCTTGAGGAATTTCCACTTTTGAGAGGGCAAGGCCATTTCATTTTGCAAATGGCACTTCCATAAAAAAAGTGTGGAAACTTTTGAAAAGGCACCAAGGCCAAGCCTACAGAGGCCAGGCCTGCGGGGGTAAGTAACTCAACGCAAGATTTAAAGGGAACTATCTATAACAAGTTTTAGCAAACATAATCTTAACCTGAAACCTCTTTAAATACCGTCTTGTTATAAACGTGGCAACCCATCTCATCCTCTGGATCCTATCAATGATTTTGAGTGGTACTCTGTAAATTTGAGCAGCAATAGACCCTTCCCATGAAAGTATGCTAATTACATTCATGCATGTGTACAGACACTGTTGGTTGGCAAACGCCATAGAGATGTGCACTAAGCAGACGCGTTACACCACCATCAGGCCCATACAAAAAGACGCAATATTCCATCATTTTGCTAAACAAAATGTTAGTGCGCACGCCAATGTGCAATTTACATATTTTATGGGAAAGGAATCTATTGTGACTTGGAACTGAACTCAATCTTTAAAGGCACTGTACACGTTTGGTAATTACTCAAAATATATATTGGCATAAAAACTTACTTGGTAACGAGCAACGGAGAGCTGTTGATAGTAT
>JAUELU010000041.1:810901-825549 GCA_032357145.1 Evasterias troschelii | reverse complement strand
TGAGCCCAAATTTTCACAGGCTTGTTATTTTATGCATATGTTGGGATACAACAAGTGAGAATACTGGTCTTTGACAAGTACAAAACGTGTTCAGTGCCTTTATGACCGTTATTGTGATAGTGACTTCATGAATTGAGATTCTGAATTAACCTTTGACCAAGGCCCAATTTCATAGAGCTGCTTATGCCAAAAATATTCCTTAACAATATTTTGCTCAGCAGAAATGAGCAGGATACAAGTCACAAGTTGTACATGTGACATGGTAATTGGGCTAGTAACTTTATTCTGGTAAGCATAATTTTGTTGTGCTTAGCTGTTTTTGTGTGTGCTTAAGCAGCTCTATGAAATTGGGCCCAAGACTTGAACACTCCAGCTTTGCTTAGCAATGAAATACTCACAGGAAGCCTTGTAAGTGCAGGGTTGCTGACGTGACGTCCAAAAGCATCTTCCTGGAACTGAAGAAGCTGACCTAGCAGAGTTGCTAGTCCCTTGTTGGTCGGAGGTTCGGCTTGAATCCACTATTAGAATGAGGAATTAAATATTTCATATTAAGTAGGTGCATAAATCCAGATGCCTAAAAATATCACATCTTTTCACACGATGGCGAAGTGCTACACTTCCCTGTCATGTGCGATCAATCAATACAAACAGATTGCCACTGCAGAAATTCAGAAACTTATCTCTTTAGTGTCCCAAATTCTATCACAACAGAGCCCCCTGAATAGAGCACAACCAGTGGCTTCTCTAGTTTACTGCTTTTCTCAGCTGGGCAATGGCTCGACTCTCAAAATATTTTCTCAAATATGTTTTGAGTGTTATGGTTGGATTTGTTAGACATTGAAGATTAAGCCCATGTTCTTAGATTTGTTTCATGATTTTTGAAAGTGGTAAAAATTGGGCAAATCTGGTGACTAGTCTGTCAACATTGGTCAAAATTGCAAATTTTGGCACGAATGGTCGAATCTCGTGCTCATTGCCTCCATTGTAACCCTCCGGTCTAAAGCCCGTCGAGAGGAGGGTTGAGATTATCGCAACTAGAAATAACCAAGGAATGAATGCATTTTTTTTCAACTTGTACAGTATTTTAAACAGAATAATTTCGCTAAATTCTATTATTAATTATTGTCATTGATTGTATTTATTCATTTATAAACTTAAAGCTTACATTAAATATTTTAAACATATATAATGATTTATACTCCAAAAGTCTAACACTGAACAGTATTTAATAGTTTAGGCCTTACGAGTTACGCAACAACTACCGAAACGCAATTTTTTAAAATTTTAGCATGCCACTCACAACACAGTCATTGAATTGGTGATGGAAAAATAAAGGATTCAAAATAAACAGGCTAGCCTACATTTTCATAAGTTTAGCTTTAACTAATTTTTTAACATTTAAATTTAGCTTAACCTTCCAAGTGCATTGTTTATATTTCCATCAATGTTTTGGTCATCTTTCATTAAAAAAAACATGTGGGCTACATTATAATTATATTCAAATAATCAGGAATGCACTTGCACTTTATGGATCGTGGAGTTATAGTTTAGTATCGTAGGAGGTCCTGTATTCAAGGCGTCCTAGAAATCGATGCAAATCTTTGACCTCTCTGCGCGCGATGTAAACAGTCCCTAAATACAATTTTTGTGGTTTGACTTTACAAGCAAAGAGTCTCCTCTCCTTTGACCAAAACTTAGAATTATGTGAGGCTCCACTGGTGAGTTGCACGTGTAATGCTAAAAGTTGTGGTATTTTAGACATTTCTACAAGGTACAAAAATATGTCATACTGTCGGGGCCATAAAACATTTGCCCGCCGAAAAATTTTCCTCAAACAATTTTTCAATTCACAATTCACGATGATAAAAT
Organism: Evasterias troschelii; assembly: GCA_032357145.1. Taxonomy (NCBI): domain Eukaryota; kingdom Metazoa; phylum Echinodermata; class Asteroidea; order Forcipulatida; family Asteriidae; genus Evasterias; species Evasterias troschelii. The sequence goes on along the minus strand of JAUELU010000041.1, from coordinate 823,680 downwards.
CATGTGACTGAACATTCTGCTGAGCATTCTGGGGAAACAAATACATAATATATTTTTACATACTTCTTATGGAAAAATTTCCGTATCCTGCCACCACTTTTTCATTCGTTATGATATAAAAAAGTATCTAATTTACCTAGGCTATTTGAGATATTCCTTTTTGTAAAAAATAGTTAAAAGGTGGTGGCAGGATACGGAAATTTTACCCTTCTTATAAACAAAGGAAGGTAATTAGGGCATCAGTTGATATATGGCATATTTAAAAAAAAATTGCATACTACATCGAAAACCGGACAGGGGATGGTGCACAAGGACGGAGCGCCGCCATATTGAATAAGCTCAATGCATGCGCAGACTGCAATGTATTTTTGTGAAAAGAAACAAAGACCCCATGCGTGCGTAACCTACACCGAAAACTTGCGACCATTGTATACCAATAAAATGAGTGACTTAACAGAAAGAAATTTATCTTACCCTCTTGCAGTTCCTTTGTAGCCACGATTTAACATTATCGAGCTGTGAAATTGTTTCGGCTGACTCGAAAAACTTGAAATCAGCACCTCCGTCCTTCTTTCTGACAGCCATCTTTGTATGTTCGGTACACATTTTTACCCTAATCGGCACTTGTCTGCAATTGGTGAAGAATATGTGTCCTTTCACGCCCACAAATCAAAGAATAAGTACCACATATGCATTAAAATATGGCGAATTATTTTTCGTACATCTGTGTGTTGTATATATTTCAAATATTGTTGTACAAACAACAAAGAAATTTAGAGAAATTTATCATACTTTGCCCATGGTAAAGTACGCCAGAGAGCGACCTCTGGGGAAAAATCGGATATGGTGGTTATTTGTTTTCAACCTCGTTTTCAGAGACTTTGAGCAATCGTCATCCAGCTGGAATTTTTGTACGTAACAGTGAACCAACACGAGATAGATCATGGGATCGACGTGGATCTTTTATCAATTGGGTTCTGCTGTTTGAGAAAAAGATCGCGTCGGCCTCGCTGGCGCCTACATTAATATTCCTAATTGGGCTGAATCTCAAGTTAGTTCGGATGTGAAATATGAAAGAGCAAAACCAGGAGGATGACGTAATTAATTGGCAGATCAAAGATGATGCATGAGAGGCGAGAACGGGCAGCTTGTTTGTGATTTTCTTTGGAGTAAAATCTTTAATAAACAAGTAAAATAATGTTGTTGTTGTTTAATATTAAACGTGGTGAATTTTTAAAAAAAATTTGTTTGTTGGTATTATGTTGATTGTTGGTGATTTTTTGGCAGCAGAAATCATTGTTCGTTTGTTGAATTATTTCCTCTTAATCTGAGTAATGTTGTTATTGTGACTGTGAAAACAACCAATGTTGAAAAAATTGGAAATTGACAAATTCTGTCAAAACATTTCGATTTGTGTCTTTTTAGTTATACCTCATAATCCATAATTAGCCCCATAATTAAACTGTTTGCCTACATGGATGTAGTTCTGTTCAACATGTTTATTTTATTTTTTTCCTCTTACTACTTTGCAATATGTATTGACATTGTTATTGTTCTTTGTGAAATGGCCGAATAAGTAATAGTAATAATAATAATAAACCTGTAAATTCACTCATCAATCCCAAGAAAGTAATAAAGACAACATTGACTGTCGATCATAGGATTCATTACTCAGTAAGATCATGGAGGCTTCTTTGGTAAGATTTACCATGGAGGAAGGAATTTCTTCCTCCGTGGATTAACGGGACATCTGGCACAGTCTATCACTAATTCATTCTACTTGTTCTATACCTGATTCAATGTGTTAAAGCAGTCATGGCCTTTAATTGTCGGCATTTATTAGACATGATTGTCAGTAATTAAATTGTGTGTGTGAACTGTGATTCATGGGAGTGCATGTGTTTTTGTTATTGTGGTGTTTGAAATAAAGATGATAACAAATGTATCACAAATTCACAGACTCTGATTCTGTATAGAATTTTGAGTTGAGTGGTCAATCCTATGAATAAGCTCATCTGACATATTTCCAGGTGACGTTGCCAATTTATATATTATTTCTAAATAAATCTTTGTGTTTAATGTTTTAGATTTTAATTAACATCTGAAGAGAAACCATGGCAACCCTGCTTCATACTCTGAAGTCCCACAGCTCCGACGTTAACTGCTGTTCATTTTCAGCAACCACCTTGGCCTCCTGTTCTGGTGACAAGTCAATCCGACTGTGGAGTCTCGACACATTTCAAGAGCTTTCTATCTCACCTTTACTTGGCCACGCCTACTACGTCCATTGGGTTAGGTTTAGTCCCTTTGGTACGATTCTAGCGTCATGCTCAACGGATGGCAAGGTCATTATGTGGGATGCAAGGACTGGGGAGACAACAGCAGTCCTCCAGCATCCTGGCAAAGGAATCATCAGAGTTTGTGATTTCTCACCAAACTCTGAGATGTTACTGACGGGAGGAGCGGATAGTGTTGTCTGTTTGTGGAATGTTCAGACAAAGAAGATGATGAGGTGGGTATTATCAATGGACATGATAAAGTGCCTGTATTGTCAAATTTGTATAATAAAAATAAAAAAAATTTGCCCTTTCTCATATTAGATTGTAAAGCATTGCAACTCTTTCTTTGAAGTCTTGTAGGAAAAATCTGAAGGAACCCGAGGTTGGAAGTGAACCAGATCCTGCCACATATGTGATCAATGTTGTAACATTTTAACTTCCCACAGGCCTTTCATACTTATTGACCCCTTGCATGCATAGAATGCACCTCTGCAAATTGCACATCTACCATTTCCATCATTTTGTGGGTCAATTCCTTTGTGTACATTTTGACTCCCGAAATGGGGGGCAGGATAGGCGCGTGTACAAGTGCGGTGCCTGTCATGCAAGGGGTCAATTGGATCTCCTTGCATTGTTAGGGCTGAGCATACAGCTTCAAGGTTTCAATGATCTATCTTTCCCCACAGTGTCATCATGTACAACAGCAACAACAATCTTATACATAATTTTATTTTTGATAACTTTCTGTTTAAAGAACCTTTGAAGGCCATGATAATGTCATCACAGCCTGTGTTTTTACTCCTGAGAGCTCCTTTGTTGTATCAGCTTGTGCTTCTGGTGATCTCCGCATATGGGACGCTCTCTATGGGCAGGCTAAGCCGCTGTTCTTTGACCCGGAGTGCCATGACCTTGGTGTTTCTGGTTTGGCCATCTCGCCAACTTTTGGCTCTGCAGGTTAGCTTGGTTACGAATTAAACAGCATAGGTCTACTCTCTCGTGTGTTTGCACCTCACCCATATCCCATAATTGTTGTCATGATTGATTGACATGATAATACCTTTTATGAATTGAACCCCCAACATCCCCCTCCTCCCAACCTGTCCCTCTTGCCAACATCTTGTCATAAGTTGCCCTTGAAGACAAAATTGCAAAATATCTCTTATTGTAAACCTCAACCTTCGTTATTCAAATAATAAACATACATATTTTTAAAAAACATCTAAAAATAAAGTATTTTTAAATTGATTTAAAATAATTTATTCCCCTTCAGATCCCAATGCTGAGATTAACAATGACCGGAGAGCCTACCTGCTAGCTTCTTGTGGAGGAGACAATCTCGTTAAACTCTGGGATCTCATCGTTTTCCCAGGTACTATATCAAATATCTTTTGCGGTAAACAACCAAATTAAGGAGATGTCAGAATGCTTGGCTGCCAAGTGCTTAGTAATTTTGGCAAATTTGCCAAGCCAAATTAAAAAGGAAATTTACAATAGATTAAAAGTTAGATGTGGCAGGCATCTGGAATTAAATTATGGTTACCTTTTCACAGCTTTTCTTACTTTTTCCTCCTATCATTTTCCTTTTATTATTATTATTATTATGCATTTAGGTACGCTATTCATAGTATAACTATATCACAGCGTTTACAATAGTAATGAGCAATATATCAACAAATCATTAAACATTATACAAACAAAACAACAATAATGCATCAATTAGGAAAGAGGTATGTTTTGAGCATCTTCTTAAACACATCCACTGATGGAGCAGATTTAATATAGAAGGGAAGTTCATTCCACTCCTTAGCTGCTGTAACAGTGAATGTACGATCTCCTGTCTTACTACGAGTCATGGGAAAAGTTAGCCGAAATGGATCTGCATTGGAGCAAAGATTTGTACGCAAAGGTCGATACAACTCAAGACACTCATTAAAATACTCTGGTGCCTGGTTATGAAAGAATTTATATACAAATAAAAGAATCTTAAATATAATCCTCTGTTTAATTGGTAACCAATGAAGTGATCTTAGAAGAGGCATGGCATCATGACGGCGATCTAACCTAAATATAACACGAGCAGCCCAGTTCTGCAAACTTTGAAGTCTTTTAATATGCATCTGTGGGACTTCTGTAAGCAACCCGTTACAATAATCTAACCGGGAAAGAACATGGCTGCGAATCACATGATGACATGCATCTTCAGATACATACTTCCTTATCTGAGACACATTTTTTAACTGAAATCGAACAGATTTGCAAATCTGGTCTATTTGGTTAGACATAGACATATTGGAATCAAAATATACACCAAGGTTCTTGACTGATGTTGATGGTGCAATCTGAGTGGTTCCGAATGTAAGAATGACGTCATTCATGTTGCGCAAGTTGTGTTTAGAGCCAATTACCAAAAATTCTGTCTTTTGCTCATTAAGTTTAAGTTTATTCTTTCCCATCCAATTACTTATATCCATAACACATGCTGAAATGGTTTGTGATGCTGTATCTAGGCTATTTGGTTGCTTAGGGTCAAATGAAACATACAACTGTGTATCATCAGCATAAGTGTGATATGAAACCTTATGATGTCTTGCAATATCTGGGACAGGTAAAGTGTATATAGTATATCCAATGGGTCCAAATACAGATCCCTGAGGTAGACCAACTGTGTTGGTAGCTACTACTGAGTGTTTTCCTTTGATTTCAACGCATGCAGACCAATCATCCAAGTATGACATTAACCATCTCAGGGCTATACCCTCTATACCTAGCCTGGCTGACAAACGAGAAATCAAAATATGACGGTCAATGGTGTCAAAAGCTGCTGACAAGTCTAATGATAAAAGTAAAACTACCCGACCTTTATCCATGGCAGACAAAATGTCATTTTTGACTTTAATAAGTGCACTTTCAGTACTATGGTAGGGTCTATTAGTTTTTAAATTTAATAAGAACTTCTCAACTTTCTTCCTCAGCTGGTAAGACCAAGGTGCGATGTAGTCTTTCTGGTCATACAGCTAAGGTCATGGCTGTCTCCTTTTCATCAGATGGTAGTGTTCTGGCTTCAGGGTAAGTGAGTTATTCCAAGATGAGAATGCTTCAAACAGGCGTGTGAGTTCTCAGGATTTTCTCAAAATCTCCTCAAATTTGAGTATTCAAATTTAATTGAAAGAAATGAAGCAATCACCAATGGGATAAAGAAACAGTCCACATTGTGTCCAAACCTGTAGTTCTTATTTCTGGTCATGCACAAAGTCTGTAAACCTTGTGAACATCTGGTATAATCCGGGTCGAGAATAAGGGGTAACCCAGGCCAGCAAGCCATTTTCAGTCACATTCATATATTGTTAAATTTCATCCCCGTTCAAATGCATACTGATAACTGAACTCAATTCTTCAGTAGGAGACATGTTGATTGGTCATCTGGATATAAATTGTACCTTTTGCATAAAGCATGCTTTCATGTAAACATTTCATTTTGTAAATTTGTTTTAAAAATAGTTATGTGTGACACTTTTTTCAATTTCTTTTACAGAGCCGTAGATAAAATTGTCATCGTATGGGATCCGGTAAGAAACTTACTAGTATTGACTTAAGCAATTCATTTAATCAGGTCTTGAAGTACACAGAGGCCTTGGTCTTAGTTGCCCTTGTGTTGGCCTTGGTACTCCTTCCCATAGGTTTTAAGAATTTTAAATGAAAGTTTTATTTGCAAAATTAATTGCCTTGCCCTCTCATGGATGAAATTCCAGTGCCTTAAAAAAAAGTGTCTTAAGGAAAGTCAACGCAACCACTATTTTTGAAGTTCTTGTTTGATTATTGTATCATTTACAACAAAAGTTGGTTCATTTTACACGTTCTGATATTGCCTTTGTTTAAGATAATTGTCATCTTAGGTTGATTAGTTTGTTTGTTTGTTGTAGCTTGAAGGAAACATGCTATACACTCTTGAGGATCACTCTCGGTAAGTCACTTTTCCCAAAACTTGGACAAAAGTTCAACTTGTCATGCATCAAATAATTTCAGCATTTTTCATGTTCTATCACAACATTCAATTAACAGAGTCCATGTTAAAATTAATAATTTAATTTGCGAAACTTGATTTAAGTGAAACTTTTGCTACCGTTTCTTGTCTGTCTTTGTAGTTATGTGACCACTGTAACTTTCTCACCTGATGGACGATACCTGGCCAGTGGCTCTAATGACAGAACAGTGAAAGTGTGGAGACTGCACACTGCTGGAGAGTTTTCAACGGCACCCCTCTTACGTAAAGAAGTTGTGTTTATTTTAGGAATAAATGCATAATTTTTTAGTTTTTGTTGCTCACTTACAAGTGCGTCAATGATTCTGCACCAGCATTCCTCGAGGAAGTCATTCAAGTGTATCAACCACCTTAAGACTCTAATACACCAGTCACACACCTAAGACTAATGGACATCTGTCCTTCATGCATTCATCACCTTCTCTTTTGAAATCTCTTCCAAACCACATCAAAACTGTCAGAACTGAAAATGAAATAAAACCACTACCGTTATCTGTGTGTTTATTTGCCTGTATTTGTTGTAATGCGCATTATGTAAGTTATTGATATTATTTTGACTGAGAAAGATTCATGAAGTAGGTAATAATTATTCCATGCAAATAAATCATAGTTAGGATGCTTTTCCAATTTGGGATTTACATTCCTGATCTACTAGAGAAGAAGCTCTCTTTGAGAATATGCATATCAATGAATTTGCATTGAATATGAATATTCATTAAGTTGATTTTGAATATTTATTATGATCATTATTCATAGCTGACACTGGAACGACCAGCACTCCTGTGGAAGCTACAGCTCCTCAACTGCAGAATCTACTCCTGGAGTGGTCAGTGAACGATGTCTGTGATTGGTTGAAAGCACTGGGCTTGGAGGATTACCAAAGAATTTTCCGTGATAACCACATTGATGGGCAGGAGTTACAGGCTCTGAACACAGACACTCTAGTCAATGATCTTGGAGTCAGTGAGTACAAACAGAAAACCTCTCTTGAGACAAGACTACAAGAAGTTAAGACCTTGTCAATTTTTCCCCCCCAAATTCACATAAAACTTAAAATAAAACCATTTAAAACCAAACATTAAGTATGACGTAAAATGTATTCTAAGGACCTTGTTTTGCTTTGGCCAGACTTAAAGAATTTGGGTCCAGAATGCCCCCAGTTTTGAAAAATGCTGGAGAGAACCCTGAAGTTGTTTTGAAGTTACTATTAAACAGTTACCTTTTATGTGTTGAACAAAAAGCTACTTACCAGACCAAAGTGAGTTAGAAGATCCAATCTATGATAGAACCTTTCTAAAGAAGATCAGAAGTTACAAAACAATTTTCACCGAAATGACTGACATACAATTTTGTTCCTTCACAGAGGCTCTAGGGCATCGGCAGAAAATTCTAAGAGGAATCCAGACAATTCGAGAAAAAGGAAACGGTGCTGTCCCCACAGGTGATGAATTGGACTCTTATGAAATATTTATTGATTTTGGATTGAACAAAGAAAAATTGACTAGAGCGGGATTTGAACCAAGGACCTCCGGATTAACGGGCCAGTGCTCTACCAACCGAGCTATCTAGCCCTATTTTGTCAATATTTTTGTTCGAGGGGGGGCCAGTCAGAAGCCCATGTGGATTCCCCCCTGCTAACACACAGATACATTAAACTCCGCCCCTTATTGCGTAACAAAACTCATTCAAGAAAATGTACAAACGGTCTCCTCTTTTTAACACAAGATCGCCGCGACTGGCCAATTTGCCTCTTTATAACAGGAACTTTGTTATAGAAGGACAGCAAAACATTGCAAAATATTTAATCAAACTTCATTTTTGTATTATGACAGATGATGGCATTCCCGATGAATATCTTTGTCCAATCACAAGAGAGCTCATGAAAGATCCCGTTATTGCTGCTGGTAAGTAAATACTGGTTAAATTTATTTATTTTCTACTAATTCTATCACAGTATTTTGGATTTGAAACTTCGCTTGTTGAGAATACCATCCCTAGCAAGTTTTGCAGTAAAATTGTTTTGAAAAAAAAATAAAAATCTCAAGCTGGTGTTCACTTACACTTGGTTCTGTTTGTGTTTGGGTTTTTTCTTGTTTCTTCTTCTCACAAACAATTTTTGATTCAAATCCTAAAGATTTGTACAAGTAGAGTACATAATAAATACCTTCAACACCCAAAGGATCACTCTTTAACCATTTGTTTTCAACAAAAACAAAGTTGTCTTAGAATTTTAAAATTAGTTGTTACGGGTACAACAGATAGAATTCGCAGTTGTACATGTTAATATCGTTAATATCACATACAAATATATGAGACAATATTAAAATTTTTGAGTGTTTGTGAATGTGTCTTACAGATGGGTTTTCCTATGAGAGGTCATCTATTGAGGCGTGGATCCGAGGCAACAAAACCAGCCCCATGACCAATGCGCCTCTTTTACATGCAAACCTCACTCCCAACCGAAGCCTAAAGATGATCCTTCAGAGACTATATAATCTGTAACAAAAACGCAGTGAATAATGCAGAGTAGTAGTGCAGGACACACAAGTGTAAAATAACTCAAAACCTCTTCATACTGAAATCTGAAGATGATTGTCCAAAGTATATGATATGTAACCAAAAGACAGTGAACAAAGTGGAGCAGCAGTGCAGGATGCACAATTACTCACAAAATCTTTAAACTGTGGTCTCAGTACGATCATCCAAAGACTCTACAATCTGTAACAAAAACGCAGTGAACAATGCGGAGTGGCAGTGCAGGACACATAAGTGTAAAATTACTCAAACTTTCTTTGCCCCCAAATCTGAAGATGATTGTCCAAAGACTATAATTTTGTAGCAAAAAGGCAGTGAACAAAATGGAGCAGCAGTGCAGGATGCACAATAACTCACATCATATTTATACCGCGATCTCAATAATGATCATCCAAAGACTCTACATTTGTAGGAATGCTGAGCCTTGATTGGGGATATGATTTAAGGCAACGAGGAAGCCACCTGCTCCTAACAAGATGGTCGACTTAACTCATCAACCTGCAAGTCATTAATCTGTTTGTCTTTAAATCAAAGCAACAAGGCACAAGACATGTTGCAGTGCACTTTGTGGGACACAAATATAAAATAGTCCTTCACCTGACCAAGTTGTAAGTTATTTCAGTGTACACGGTTGAAACAGGATCATACCCACAGCTCTCTCATGATGCCGTGCAGTACTGAATACCCTGACAGTTGTTCTGAGATGCTTGCTGCCTCATGTAGACACCCTTGTATTAACCTTAACTCCATTGAGTGATTCACTAGGAATCTTTCCAACTCTGACAATATCTAACATTAAACAGTAACTCAACACTCAACACATTTTGGTCTGTGGTGTGCCTGGTGTCTTGTAAAGCATAATCAGTTTGCCATTGGAGTCAAAATCAACCAAAACATTCAGTCGGATTTTGAAGGGTTTGTTTAAAAGCTCTTGCAAGGGGGGCAACAGCAAATGGTTTAATGTCTATGATTATATACTACACAAATCAATAAACTATGATTCAGTAGCTAGATGACAACACTTGTTCTAGTCATTGTGAAATCAGTGGTTAGCTTGACCTGATTCGAACCCACAACCTTGTGAGTGCAAGTCCTACAGTCTAACCACTTGACCATGGTGACAAACGGGTAGGGGAGGGCTAGGTTGATGTACTATTTGAGAGGTCATGAGTGAAGTGGCATCATGACAAGGTCAGTATCAAAATGAATTGATAACTCATTGTCATCATCCAAATCAATAGTCAATGATTAGAAGTCAATAATCAATGATTAGTAATCAATAAACAATGATTTCATTATTAATGTATTAATGTCCTTCAACCAATTATTGGTCTTATAGGACTATACTAATATCTTCATTAAAGAAAATTTAGAAACCATTAGCCACTTTTTGGGTCATAATTTTGTTAAACAAATTTAATATTATGAGCTAAACTGGTTCCTTGGTCTGAAGGGGTAGGGTTAGTTTGAGGGTTAGGTCTTTACATGAGTCTATGGGATGTCTCTTTATCAGTGTTTAGAACAATTAAAAATGATCTCGGCTGATCTTAATTGTGAGCTGATTTATCAAATTATAACAAATGTTTTATATCTTCATTGCTTAGTGATTTACAAGTTATTTTATATGTGATATTTGCGCCATTTTTGATGTATGATCTTAATTCAATTTTTAAGATAGAATATTTAATGTAATACCGGTTTTCCAGCACAGATCCAAATTGTTTTCATTTAACAGAAAAACACAATAATTGTGGTTGTACTGAAGGTATCTAAATGGACTGTTTACTCATCTTTCAATATTATTTTATTTCCATTATTATTCCATCCTGTTTTGGAAAAAAATTACATTGTTTTTGTTTAGCATCACAGAATGGTAATGAGGAATCAAAGTGTTTAACTGGTAAATGTTAGTGGTGTGTGAAGCTTTGCATTTGGTCGAAAATAAGAAACTATAAATAACTTCCAACAAAAGAGATTTTACACATGGTTGTACCCGCAAGTTGACTATTTATAGTTATATATAGTTTCTTATGGTAAAAGTTATATTTGTATGGAAAAAAATCCAAACCTAAAAGAAACATATTGCTAAGTAAATAAAATAAAATGTCTAAATGAAAGTGCCATAAGATTACACAAGCATGGCTGTCTTATAGGCATATTGAACAGTTGACCATGATGCCAGTCAATCAGTATTTAACCAATCAGATTTGTTGCTGTATAGCTTTGCATAAATTTACATAACATGTGAACATTAAGAGTTCTGCCAATAGAAAATCTCACCTGTGTGTAGGGAGAGAGTTACCCAAACAGTTCTGGTCATGATTTGTATTGCTAGTATCTATGAAACAGCGGTCCGCAAACTTGTCGGCCGGCGACCTTATGACAATTTAAGGCACTCAACCGCGAGCCGATCGCCGGCCGATTGAACCCCCCCCCTGCTGCAAAGGTGATGTCATAAAAACAGACTTATCTTAAAATTAGTCAAATATTTATTGAATAGAGCTTCGTTTTTGTTATGTATTTATGAATAAATTGCATTAAACTGATAATAAAGGTTTAGGAACAATACCATGTTTTGTTAGGAATCATTTATGCTGATGGAATGATCAAAAGAAATTTTAGCTCTTGACAATTTTCACGATCTACCTAATTTTCGTGATCCACTTTTGGGTCACGACCCAGTGTTTGTACATTACAAATGTACATTACAAATGTGTGATAGTATGTGTAAACACTCTAAAAACTCATGGGTAAGAGGCTGTTCCGGGACCCACGGGGCCTGAACCAATTCTGGTCAGTTTCCATTGTGGTTGATAACTTGCCATTTCTCGGTTTGTCAAAATACCCAGAAATGGATCATAACTGACGCAACATCCCAGCTAAGAATCCAATCGGTTTCCGGGTCAGGTTGACCTAGATATGGGTCAGGTCACCGGGACCTTGATCCAGGTCAATTCTGACCCGGAAGTGTTTGATCAGTTGGTATTTTCAGTTATAATAATAATTTGGTAGGCGGGGGCTAATCATCCTTACTAGCAGCTGAAAGCTGAATTGCGAAGGACGCGGCTACAACGTGTTCGAGAAGCAGGCATGGCACCTTTGGCAGCCAGCCACATCCACCCATTATGACCACTGAGCACAGCCAGATAATCATTTAATTGCACATCATTATGATGCACCTTTAATGTGTGGTGGGATTATTCAAAATGAACCTGTACTCCTCTTCTTGCAATCAATGATTATTTATATTTACATTACAACTCTATCATATTCACATAGCCTCATTTTTTTTTACCATTGGTGTAAATAAGTAACTATATATATTAATTCAAAACGGCGTGTTTGTTTGGTGTTTAGAAGTTAATACGTAAACTGCCAGTAAGATGTACCATGTGATGGTGACAAAAGCTGGAATGGTGAGGTGTGATTTTTATATTTTTTAAGCCAAGATGAATGTAAAAGGATAGAAAATTATGGGAACAGAAAATGGATGATCAAGTACTGGGAGTCGATTGGTGCACTATTTTCTAAACTTCCTTAATATATCTAAACTTCCTTGATATATTCTACGAGGTTTAACATTTGTTGTTCTTTCCAGAAGTGAATTTGGGTGTATATATGTTATGATACTCAGTACATTTAACAAATAATCAAATAGCGATTGTTTTATCATGGTTTAAGAGAATTAAAAGATGTTCATTTTGAACATAATTATGAACAATTGAAGTCTTTGTAGTTTCACCACTTTTTAGGTAATGTGCAATTTGTCATTTTTGCAAAAGTCATGCCATGAAAAGTTTAAAATCTTTTCTTTGGTGTTATTTTTTATTATGTTAAAGGTATCATACTGGATTGGGAGAGCTGACAAAACAGTCGCAAACAAAGTTTATGTTTTGTGTGATTAACCATATACATGAAATAACAAA
>JAUELU010000041.1:763390-784723 GCA_032357145.1 Evasterias troschelii | reverse complement strand
TTCTGGTGCAATCTTGGACATGAGGACTTTCGGGAAGTATTATCTGGTCAACAGTTTTTCTGATTTTATGGGTGAAAATATCTTACTGCAAACAATCAGCGGCCTGTTTAGCGGAACGGGTTTGCAGTGAACAGTTGTACAGCAATTTCTGTGTTAAATGCTTTTTAATTGTTCCCCTTTGCTTTCTCTCCCTTCTCACTTTAATTTTCCCTTTAAAACAATTGATTTAAAAAAATTGCTACATTGTAGCTCATAAAACTATAATTATTCTGACATTTTTTTATCTATAAAAAGTCAATATTTCATATTGGGGCACGGGGTGGGGTGGACACATGCGGATGTAAATTGGGGGAAAACAACATAAACTGAAAAGGCATACGTTTTCTAAAACTGCTCCTTCAAAATCTGTGATTTTACAAAGATTGCTGTAAATATAATCGGAAATATCAATTCAAGTAAGCAGTTCTTGTATAAATAATGCATCTCTAAAAACACATTGTAAAGTTTTGTTTCCATATCCGTTACTGGTTGAAAGTTTTAAAGAATAACATTGTTTCTTTCTTGAATGCAGGTAGCTCCGTCGAGTTGGCTGGTTTTCTTTCGCAGTGGGTTGGTATAACTAATTCCCGAGATAAGCGATGTATAACCCTGGAGATGACACTCTTGTAATCGAGAGGAAGGATGTAGTAGACACAGAAACAGAAGATGAAGACGACGATGCGTCTTCATCAGGAAAGAGATACAAGGGGTACTGCTACGGCAGACTAAACCCAGACCTCCTACTCTGTAAGATCTTCTATTTCACCTTCTATGGTTCTTACGGGAGCTTGTACCCACTCATCGCAATCTACTTCAAACAACTGGGTCTGACTGCTACAGAGAGTGGTATCCTGGTTGGTATCCGACCATTCGTAGAGTTCTGTGCCGCACCAATGTGGGGTGCGGTTGCTGACACATGGCGTAAGGCTAAGTTTATCTTACTATTATCACTCGTCTCATGGTTGGTGTTCACCGAAGCTGTTGCTTTTGTCAAACCTGGAAATACAGTTTGTGTCATGTTGAATTCTACCAACCCAAATATTACCGTCATTTTAGGTAGCAACAACTTAAAGGTTACCCACGTTGAAAGTGTCCCCAAGGGACATGTAGATGTGGTCGTTGTTGATAAGAAAACACGCAAAGAGGAAATATCCATTAAAAATAGAAAACGTTCGAATAAACTTCAAGATGATGAACGTTATCTTAATGAGTCATTCTCTCGAGAAAATGAGATATTTACTACCGTTGAGAACAGTTTATCCGAACCTCCAATTGCAGCAAAAAAAGTATTGGACCATACTTTGACTTTTATCAAGTACAAGTACGAGAACACGGAAACTGTGTTTATTCTGCTCCTTCTGTTGATGATTGTTGGAGAGTTTTGCAGCTCACCGACTATTACCCTCGCCGACTCAGCCACCCTTGGCTACCTCGGCCACCAACGGATGGAGTTATATGGCCGCCAGAGAATGTTCGGATCACTAGCCTGGGGTCTCATCATGTTTCTTGAAGGTTTGATCTTGGAAAGAACTAAGATAGTGACTGAGGAATGTGATGGTTATGTGAAGCAAGAGACGGAAAACTATCTCATTTGTTTTGGCACGTATGCTGTGTTCATCACCTGTTCATTCTTCATAGCTGCTCAACTTACCTTTACATATCGGTCAGCGGAGAAAAACAAACTACCAAGTTATAAAGATCATTCGACTGATGAAGTGATCCTGTTGAAACAAGTTGATAACAGTGGGAAACTCAAAGGAAGAAACATCAGTGACAAGGATAAACTAGCTGTAATTGAAAACAGCGACGCTGCTGAGCCAAAATACAGCGAGGTGCTCGGCATGTACGCCAGCGTCCGATACGGTACAGTGTTGTACGTCGTCTGGTTTGCAGGCTTCGGATTCGGGTTTCTCTTCACCTTTCTGTATTGGCATCTAAAGGAGCTTGGAGGACCACCGACCCTGTTTGGAGTTGCATCTATCGTGAATCATTCATCTGAGGTGACTGGTTACTTCTTCAGCAGTTGGCTGATACGCAAGTTGGGTCATATTCCACTGATATGCTTGGGATTACTTTGTTTTGCTGTTCGGTTTATTGTCGTCTCTTGGTTGGTAAATCCATGGTGGGTTCTCGTCGTAGAATCACTACAAGGTAAGTTCGGCAAAAAGTATCCAATTTATCTTAGAACCGCTGAAATAAACTCAAAAGATGCTCAGCTGGGGGAAGAAGATTTTAAACTTTGCATGGCGAGGTTTGCAGTAACAACATGTAAGCCTACATGGAATAGCTCTCCACTGCGTTGCTGTGGCTTGAATTGACCATGTTTGATTGATATTTTTACTGCAGTGTAAAATATCAAAATCGGATTCTGTTTATTTAGTAATTTTGTTGCTGTTGTTGACAAGTTTTCATGTTAGATTGATTGGGGCGTAGATAAAAGCGGGAAATCGAGTTAAAACTGTTAAACTCTTTCGTTATTTAATTGTTTCACTCTCACGGTATTTCATTTCAATAATCTTTTTCGACTCCTTGAATTAAATTGTCTTGTGAAAACTATTTTCAGTCACAAATTTTTTGAAATTCCACGCATAATTGTTTTGAAACATTTCTATACAGAATACTGTAAATTTCTCCATGCTTTTAATCTACATACTATTTCTCAACACAACTTTTCTAATTCCCAACCACCAGGATTAACCCACGCTGCTATATGGGCAGCCAGCACATCCTTCATCGGTGCTGCTACCAGCCAGAAAAATCGATCGTCTGCCCAAGGTATTCTTCAGGGTGTGTACCACGGGTTAGGCCGTGGATGTGGAGCTATCTTCGGTGGCATGATCATAACAGCGTACGGTTAGTATAAACCACACTCTATCTGGTCTACTTTCCAATATCTGTGTACTGTTTTATTTGTTGTTTGGCCCAAGTACTTATAGGCAGGGTATGCCTTTGGTACTTACTCATTATCTACTACTTACCATTATTGGCTAAAAGAACTTTATACTTTGTAGAAGCACTGCAGCTGTTGACTACGTATAACATGTTGAGAAATTATATCCTTCTAAGGAATGCGTTTTAAGAGAAAGGGATTCAAAAACATTTCAATCTAAGAAACGTTTCTGTATTGAGTATTCAAATTACGGATTAACCTTCCTGTGTGGACAGAACTGCTACAGATATTCAGTGATATTTAAAAGTCGCTACCACCTTTTGAAATAAAACTTTCATAGATTGGTTTGTGTCTGCATTTATGTTATAGGCTAGGATGAAAACAATCGAACGGTTCCCAAGACCAAAGATATACTTTGCTTTTAAAATAGCACTCACATTGATTGTTTTTCTGAACAGGTACTGTCACTGCCTTCAGAGCAATTGGAGTGTCTTATGTGGTTGTGGTTCTCATCTTTGCATTTGTTCAATACATGGAGAATGGTAACGATGAGATAAATAAAAAAGATGACAATGATGACGCCCTCTCACAGGTAACCCAGGAGACGGATTTAGCTCATGAAGATGAGGGCGCCACCTCGGGCTTAGAGGAGGATAGCGACGTGGATGAAAGCAAAACGGAATGACGAAGTTTTGTTCATAGAGTTACAATTTTTTGCTGTGCTTGCTTAACTACCCCCTAAAAATATATAAAAATAGCCCCCCCCCCCAAAAAAAATAAAATAAATAAATAAAAAAAACCCCACCCCGACAACACTTACAACAAAAAACAAAAAAAAACAAAAAAATCCCAAAACAAACAAACCCGATTCAAGCATGTGAAGCATTTTTGACTCTCACATTCTTGATGCATTTCCACATATTAAAAATGTCCACCTGCCCTCTTAAAAATAGTACTGTAAGCTCTTTTTGAAATATATATTTAAGCTACATTTACACTATAATTGGAATATGGTTACTAATGTGTATTCACAATTTATTTATTTTCACAGGAATTTTTTCCAATGGTTTCTACTTCACTAATGTTTCATACGAAGTGAGTTTAAATTAACTTTAAAACTAGATTTATGATATGGGATTTGAAGCATTTATGATGTGTCATGGCGATATTCTTTGAAAGGCTTTGCAGGATTTATTTTTATTTTTATACTTCATATATTGTCTTCGAAAATATAAATTAGAATTGTACATGTACTGATAGAACAGTAACGCTGAATTTTTTGGGTCAGATTACACATGGAGTGTTGAAAAATAAATTAATTTAAAACTCCTCTAGGCCTTTGCAGGATTTTAAAAAAAAGGTATACTTCATATGTTGTCTTCGAAAATAGAAATTGTACATGTACTGATAGAACAGTAACACTGAAATCTTTGGGTCAGATTACACATGGATTGTTGAAAAAAAAATCATTTAAACTTCCTCTAGGCCTAAATGTATAACTGATATCAACAATTGATTAAAGTAACAATAATAACTTATTACTGTGTTGGCAAAATGTGTCCACGTTCTCGTGATAAATTGCTTCGGGTACCTTTATGACTTCAGGCAAGCATGCACGAGCTTCTCTGGGCATCACAAACAAATCCTTAATTTAATAACTAGTGTTTCCTTCACTCTAAAATATCCTTATCAGAATTAAACCCAGGTTCCAGGTCCGTCGAGCCTCGCCCTTTTCTGGGTCATACAGACACGGAATCTGTGTCAAAATGATCAGATATGGGGCAAACTGACGCTGAATCCGAGTTCAAAAACCTTTTTAAAACCTGTTTCCGGGTCATGGGTCATGGGAATCCGGGTCAATTCTGACAGGGGAGTTTTTAAATAGGCTTGAATGATCGTCAGGATTATTGGTCCCATAATAATAGTCGTTCTAACTTCATATATTCAGTATAAAATAAAAATAATACTCGCTCGTTTATTTTCCCTCTAGTTTACCCTTATTTGGAGTAAATATTGTAACTAACAGAAACTGACTTTATCGTTTCACTTTTATAAATGGTCTTTACGAAACTAGGGTTCTGGTCTTGGGCTTGGGCTTAGGCTCCGTTAGTGATTTTGAAAACGTGAGCTTTCCTTACGGGCTTGAAATAGAAAGACGGAGCCTGTCAGCTCGAGCCATGTTTTTGAAAACGGTCATAATAACTTGAGTGAATAGTTCATTTTTGTATAGCGTAATTTATTAGTTGTATTTATTGTAACGTCCAGGGACAGTAACACTTGCAATGTTCAACACGGTCAGTGCTCAAGGTTGGAGAAAGTTCATAAATAAAATTAATAAAAAAGTTACTTTGTTTTGTTATATCTCCCCTTTAATTTAGTAATTTTAGTTTTTAGTTTTATTAGATGAAGATAGCCACACATACACATTCTTACATCATACTCAACACTTATACCTACAAAATAAAACTTTTTAAAAACATAAAAAAACTCACGGGGCCGTGCTATTTAGTTGTAACACCGTTGTTATTAAATGGCGGATACATCCAATTTGGCCGCCTTAAACAAATGGCTAGCGGTTGAGTGCAAACCACTTGCTCGCATAAATACGTCAATTTTACATTGATAGAAAACAGCCCATTATACTACATCTGCGTAAATTTCCCCTTAAATATGTTTTCAGATGGAAGTTGCATAACAAATTTATGTATTTAACAGCAGGCTAACCCGCAACCTTATTCCCTGGGGTGATCGATCTTGACGCGGGCCCCCCCCCCCCCCCCCCAAGGAATGAGCGATACGGAGCGCTACCGTGGGTAGCGCGTCGTATCGATACCTCCCGTCACTAACCCCTGGATCCAATGACTGACTACTCTGCGTGCACGCTTGTTAAAAATCGTGTAAAAGCTTGATTTATTTGAAATGGAATCCTGCCAATATTTCCCACAAAAGCAATTTTAGTGCTCGAACGTTTTTACCAAGCGTGCAGGCAAAGTTTATAGTCACTTCAATGTCAGAATATCCCTAACAGTGCACATTAACGAACCAATTCAAGGATGAGCATGCTGGGAACGAGGTTGCGGGATAGCCCTATGTTTAGGGCAGCCATTTTGGATGCGGGTTCGAGTCCTGTTAGTGGTAGGCCTATTTGTGTGATTGAGCAAGATACTTTACCATAATTACTTTGCCCCTATCATTAGCCTTATGTCCCGTGAACAACTAGGATTAGTACAGTGCACATAAAAGAATCTACAACACCAAGTACAGACCTATCAATTGACTTTTCTTTTATCCACAAAATCGGAAATTATTTTCTGCCTTTACACAATCGTGGAAGAGTAAAGGGGTTGTTTCTGGTTCACATAGAAAGCACCCTTGTTTCATTACCATAAATAAATGATATTAATAAACTTATAATTCTGAATAGACTTCGACTCTTTGAAGAACGCAAGTATAAGCCAAGTCCAATGATTAAACTTTTCTTGCATAAATCATTTAAGAAATTCTAGCTCAATGCAACTCCTATAGGCTTCTACTAGTAATCAGTCGAGCCAGTTTGTGTGAAGTGGGCGTGGCTTACAGTGGAAATACGTTGCACTTACAAATAAGATATTTCCGACGGAGCTGAAATTTGGTCCAGGATAGTGGTTAACAAGAACACTAGTCTAACGTCACACTTCCAGGTGCGTGAATCATAGGTCTGATATCGGCCTGGCTGGCTAGCTGCCTGGGTGTACCTTGCATACCATACGTCAGCATGTAAGCCAACACATACACACACTCGTATAGTATCCTTATCATAGTATCAGACCGTTGTCTACGGAGCCCGTAGAGGGACGAGGTAAACAAAATTGTTTATTGAATTCCCTCAATTTGTTATTTTGTTCCAGCAAAACGATATTTGGTTCCCAGGTATTAATATGTGGAGATAGAATCTTGAGTGAACGAAATAGTGAAAAAATGAGCCACTTTGCAGGCTCCGTAGTTTTCGATGTGACAATAAAGCAATGAAACTCCAGCGAGATAAGTGTTACTATTTTTCACATAAAACTCACCCATGATCTTGAGTAGAATGGTCGTACAAGCTGGTTCTTTCAGACCAAGTCAAGAACTTCAATATGCAGTGAAAATGAACTAAAATAATGTTTACCCTAAGAGATAGAAGGAACGGGAAAATGACTCCTCTCTCGCCGCCGTGGTTTATGGTGCAGGAATGGCCATTGCCACCAAACATTATAGAGCGCCGAAGGCGACAGATGTGGCACCATAGAGCTTTTCATAATACACAAGGGCACCGTTTCAGCAAGCAAATGTTCTGTTATTTCATTGACAGCAATGGTCATTGTTTTCACCGAATTTTTTTTTTTTGCACAAAAAGCTGCTTGCAGAAATTAATGACGTCCAGTGAGCATTTTGTTATATGCGCTTTCGGTATACCGGTATACTGGCACTTTTCCACAGCACGCGAGCAATGCACCCAACTCTTAGTAATGGTCCACTGCGTTTTAGTTAAACACTGTAGGCCTACGTGTAAATTATTTGTTGTGGATGCAAACTGGTGCATAACGAGTTTGCATAATCAACTCACAAATAACTTGATTAAGTCGGTCGATTACATAACATGCCACGAAAACCCCCCATTATTATCAATTATTAGTATCAACCAGCAGCATTAAGAAACTTATTAAACACAAAATAATTAGCTAAAGAAATGAATGAATTAACTTACCTGTTACTAATGATTAATTTTATTAGAAAGACTGTACTTAGGTCATCAATATAGATATTTTTGCCGTAATAACACAGGTCATTTTGGTTTGCAAGAAATTTGCAACAGCAAACTGTTTCCTTACTAATTAATGAACAGGACCCTCACTGGGATCAATAAATACATTTAATATATACCTGACGTCACAAGCCCGCAACCATTGATTACTGAGATCAATAAATACCTTTGTTATACTCCTTGCATAATGACGTCACAAGCCCAAAACCATTAATTTCATTAGAGTTCAATGCCCAAACACTGCCCTCACCGGGGTCAATGAAGACCTATCATAGGCTGAGAGTTGTGTGTGGCGTGTTATACGCGTGCACTTTTCTGTTATTTGACCTCAGCAATGGCGGCCAGTGCAAGGGTTCTGCACATGTACCACAATCGAATGATCAACAATACCACGAGGTTTCCCACTCATTTTACTTCATATAACTTTTTATTTAAATCACCGCTAACAAGATAATGGAAGAAAAGTATTGCCACGATTATATCAATGACAGATTAAAATATAGTATTTTCTCTTAAAAGTTTTTAGTAAAGATAGTATGAAAAGATTAACCCCAACTTCTTGAATTACTATGATCCATCCCCGCTAAAATAAATTCAACACCACATGGTAACTCAACAGCCAACTGGCTCAGTCCTGTCACACACCATACAGTAACTCAACATCCAAACTGTTGGGCTCTGATTATGGTGGTATGCCTGATCCCATGTAAAGCACGACCAGTTTACAAGTGCAGTCCTCAGTCCATAAGAATCAAACAAAGCGTTGGATTCTGCTGGGCTGGGGTAGACGAACAAAAGCTTCCTTTTATCTTTAACATTTTAATAAAACTGCTTCCAATTATTATATATTTAAGATCAAATTATCAGAAATGTCTTTGAAACCAAAAGCGTACAAACAGTAATCAACACAATTGAGTTATGACAATACACATTCTTACTTACTTACTATTAAGACTAATGTAAAGACTGTTAACAAGATGAAACAATTCCAGTTTGAATTTTATTTACAACAAACGCTAAGATTATAAATTATTAGTACTTTTGTGATCACGAACTTTCTGCTCGACTTCCTTAACTGTACAATGTTGTTTTAATCGAAATCAGTCCAAAGTCCAATGTTTGGTCGTACAAAAATAAGAGGCGCACGTTTTAATCAAGTCAACAAATTCCTTGCCCCGCTTGCTACAATGAAAACCCAAAACAACTTAAAACACAATTAATGACTTTGGAAAGACCACGTAGATGATGTAGGACAGAAAAAAATCTTTGTAAAAATATATTTATTTATTTACATTCATTACACCCTTAACATCACCCTATATACATTCAACCTTTAAACAAAAATCAAATGGAAACGGTCACTAACAAAAATCTCAAACTGCGATTGACATTTGATTCACATCGACGGGAAAATTTGTCATTTCTTGTTTTTAACTTCTGTCGATCATTTCTGACTCATTTTCCTTCAGATGATTTCTGAATTTTTCAAAGGTAATGGTGGGATCAAATATATTTTTAAGTAGAGAGTAAAGCCATACTCGCCCTTTGCAAGATGATGCAAAAACAAGGAAACCCACTTTTGAAATAAATTTGTACCTGCTATACCCCCTACTGTGCAGTGTCGAAGGGCGCCCTCAGTGTTGCTAAACTTTCCTTTTTTCACATTTCTTAAAACAAATTGGCGAATGCTCGTCCTTTTTTACTATAGGACCTGTCCTCCCTCCTCCCCGTAATATTTATGACGGGCCTAATCACCTTATTTAAACTGTTGTTTTTTATACTGTATTGAAGTTCAACAATGTACAGCTCTTTGCTACATACATTTTGTAACTACCTTATCTCGGAGATAAAAAAATGTATTTGCAATTATTTTTTCGCCACTAGGCCTATACGTTTAAAGCTTAACATTTTAATAGAGTTAAATTGAATTTCTGAAATTATACTCAACAAGTAGAAGAAAAATGCTGTCAAAAGTAGGTTTCCTTCTTTTTGCATTACCCTGTACTTGAAATGGGACCTTACAGTATTGTACACCTTTTCATAGTTTGTTTGCCAGTCTCCTTTGCCGTATTCTTTGAAGGCTTCTTACGGGATGACCAGCGTCTCTTTGCCGTTGAATGTCTCGGTTTAAACGGCACATTTTTCACCTTGATTCTTAGAGTGTTGCCTCTGCTCGGGCCGCTGTCTGTCTGATCCAGTGTAGGGTTACGTAAATGAGCAAGCGCCTCTTGGGGTTGGAGAAACCAAATCATACTGGCATCACCAACAGCAGAAGCAAGATCGTCATCCACCACTGACTTTACCTGCTGAAGTTTTACATAATAAGGAATCAATCATCGAGACGGATCCACCTGTTGACGTCTCACTAACATTGATATTGACTTATAATTCAAAGTTAATAATAGTAATATTTACCTCGTTGCATTTGGCCTCCGCTTCACTGTAAAACACGCTAGCAATCTGTAAAGTCTCCTGAGAAAAATAAACCAAAGCAAAATAGGTTTAACCTAAGAAAGTGAATCGTTTGCTGGAGTGATTTAACATTTCACGTCACATTTTCAGCCATGGGGCTGATGTTAAGAATCGGTCTTGTGTTTGTTACTAGAAGCTTATTTTATAACTGTAAATTCTAGCCGGGAAAATAGCACAATTTTAAATTTTATATTTTTGGAGTCTGCAACGTTTACACTGGATGCCTTTCAAGTAATTTTTATTTTCAGCTCAAACGTTTTGTCAAACAACATCTTCAACACTTATTAAGTTTAGTTCATGAATAATAAGGTTTAGTGACTTAATTGACCTACCTGTAATTTCGTTGTTTGAACGTATGTCTTCCTGGACACGAAGGGACTTGGAGGAGCTTTGAACTTTCCCTTGACGAACTCAGTGGTAAGCAAACTATCTCCAGCGGGCGCTGTTTCATTTTCAACGCATTGAAGGTCACCTGTACGTTCACCCCGGTAGTCCCAACTTCCGGTAAACATGTCAAACTCATACTGAAAAACAATCAAACCAATTAGAATACTTGGTGAGACACACACCTATAAAGAACAAGATGAATCAGCAGATTCAAAAGGTGTTTTATAGCAGCCTTTGAGTATGAGTAAAGATGTTTGAACACCTGGCGTCATTTTTACTGAGGAGTAAACGAAGCTCTGTCACAGCGTCAGAAGAAATGGGGAAATGGCCCTAACGATGCAGTTAAGACTAGCTGCTGCACCGAATTCTTATAATTTTTCTAATTAGTTTTCTGCAGAGACAAGTTACCAGACATTATTAAATGATTACCTGTAATTTTCCTTCAATTGGTTTAGCTTTGCCATATGCCTTGTTGAAGTAAATTAGAAGCTCTTTGAAGAAAAACAGTTAACCAGTGGTAACACTCGTTTACCGGTGGATCTACCGTTTACCGGTAAGGAACTATTAACTTCCCCGGGGGTGATAATAATCATTTACCTGTGGTAGCAATTTCCAGCCGTTGGTGGCGACATCATCGATGGCCTCTAAGACAAAGTTAGTCACCTCGTCCGAGAAGAAGAAAGGTAGATTCAGTCGAGTGAATCCAGGTCTAGAAGCAACAAGAAAACATTAATAATGTTGTGACTGATCTGGCTTTCACTATGGATATGGCTAACTAAGCCACAACCGCATATAGTCACAGTTGCATCTATCAAGCCAATTTTGAAGTCAGTTCGTGGCAACTATTTGTAATCAACACAGTGTCATTCACTCCATTAATTAACAAAGTAATAACAAGTAGAAATCTTACTTCATGATCTCCAGTGATTTGTGAGCTTTCTTTGCCTTTGAACTTTTGGTGGCTGCCTTTTCCTCCCTGAATAACAAAACAACAATGAAACTGCATGAATATTTAACTTATATAAACGAAAAAGGAATGAGCGTTTGCAAACCACCTACTAATCAAAATTAACTAAGATATTTCATACGCAAAAGTGCAAAAGATATAGATTACCAACATGGCGTCAAGTGTGATGCAATCCAAAATACACGGTTTATGACGTAGGCCATGTAACGGTTTCACTTATGAACGCCACGTGACCTACAGCCCTCCAATCTAATGACACAAATCTACTTGGTGTTTTTCGTTAATAAACAGTTAAAACGATCATTAATGAATAAATAAAATAACATAGCACCTTTCCCATTCCAAATAATGGAGTTAGTATTGCCTAACATGCAATAGTCTGTCCCAAATAGGCGCATTGTGTAGAAACTTTGTCTGTCAGCGCCCTCTTTTTACTCAACTTCCCTAAACCCATGTTAATTTATCGTAGAGGAGACACACACTGGGGGACCAATGACCTTACTGTGCTAAGCAAGTTTAAGTCCTTGGTAATTAAATGCGTAGGCCTACTTGGGGCACGTTTAATTTATTCATTATCCATAAGCACGCCAAGCACGCCAAGCAATTCACTCAAGAAAAGAAAGATTGTATTTTACCTTGTATCAACAAGAAAATCCGCGAACTGTGCAGCCATCGGCTCGTCGATACCAAGCAAATCCTGCGCATATGGTCCTGCGCATGCACATCCACCCCTAGCCTGGATTCCATACAAATCATTAAGGAGCACGGCTACGTAGTTGTGATGAAGAACCTTACCACTAGGGGTGTGTGCGATCAGGAAGGAAAAGATTGGAAGTCTTTCAGCCCTCGTGCTACCCAGGAAGATGAGGTTAGGGTTACGTCTCCACTTCTTAAAGGCGAGCCTTCAGATGGATAAAAGATATAATGGTCATGCAGTTAGTCTCACTGATATATATACATTTTGATCTAAAGTGATGTTTGAGGCTTCGCATGGGGATGGCTTAAAAGGCACTGGACACGTTTGGTAATTACTCAATATATATAAGCATAAACACTTACACTTAGTTGGTATTAAACGAGCAACGGAGAGCTGTTGAAACACATTTTGAGAAACGACTCCCTCTGAAGTAACGTAATTTTTGGGAAAGAGGTATAATTTCTCACTAAAACATTTGAATCCGAAAAAGACTTCAGGCCTGAAGCCTTTTTCAGGCATCTGAAAGCAAGGGTGTTTTTTCTTTCATTATTTTCTTGCAACTTCAATGACCAATTGAGCCCAAGTTTTTACAGGTTTGTTACTTTATGCATTATGTTGGGATACACCAAGTGAGAATGCTGGTCTTTGACAATATTACCAAACGTGTCCAGTGCCTTTATTAATAGAAAGTAAATATAACTAGTGAAGTTGCTGATACAAGGCCAAGTGTATATTTCCTTTGGGAGGAGTGTTGGCTCTGAAAAGAATCAAGACCAAACCAACAGGTCTTTTCAGAGTCAAAACGCCACTGCATTATATAAAACTTCACTCAATGAGTGGGAAAAGTTGGGAATGACCCGAAATAACCCCAATACTTACAACGACAAATCGTGCTCCCTTTCCTCGATAAGATCTGGGGTGATGGCCTGTGGATAAAATGTAAAATCAAAATGCATTTTGTTACACGGGTGCATCATTTATTACTCTCTTCCATGAAGAAGTGCTGGCTCTTAAAAGGAGTCAGGTGATTTGTTCTCGATGCTTAGTGTGTAAACAACGCATGCATAACAAACATACATGATTATTTTAAACTGTATGCAGTGGTAACAACAGTATTCACAAACTCTGCATATAATTTAACTGACTCCCCACATTTTCCCCAACATTTCCCATCATTTCACCATCTTGTCATGTTATACTTGCTATTCCTGTTCTTAATTATCCATATTCAAAACACTTCTGTATTTTACATGTATGCCTCTTGCGCTTTAGTAGTCAGATTTGTTTTTCTTGTTCCATTGCAAGCAATTTATGTTTCCCTTTCAATACACTCTAAAGTAAGCTTTTAATTTGTAGTAGGCCCTATTTACCGCTTTGAGCTTAAAGACCAGACCAGCGCGGATTGATTCTACTATTGCCGGTGTGCCTCCTTCTTCACGCTCCTCGATATTCGAGACGTAACGATGAGTGTCTCGGGTCACCTAGTGAAGAAAATTACCAACAAGAATTCTCAAATAAAAAAGAATATATGTTATATCTTATAACAGTTACAAGACAGTAAAAAAGGACAGATGTTTTACAGTATCAACCTTATTATGTTGAAAAACAAAACTAAACAATCCGGTTTTCTTTACTTTATACTTCAAACAAAAGGAGTTTTTATTTTGTCAATTGGAAGATCTTATGGGAAAAACGGTTACAGATTAAACCGTAGGCCTACTGTTAAATGACAACTCGATGGATAATTCCTAAAGCAAGATAATTCCTGCCATTAGAAGGCTTTCAAACGTTTGGAAGCAATGATTAAACTTGCTGTATTGCTGTTATTGTTGGGCCCCCTCCATTATATACTTACAAAGAGTACAGTTCCACCGCCACATGAACCAGGCACTGCATTCATGAACAGTTTCTTCTTTGCAATCAAAAGACCTGATGAAGACAAAATGGTATAAAACGACTCCTAGTTAATTATTGATTGAAAATCATGAATATATAATATTACAGATCAGCTCGCACATCAATGGTGTAAATTCAAAGCTAACTTTGCATGAACACAAAAGGCCAGTGTAATGCTTTGTGTACCAAATGTGTTCTGTTTCTAACTTGATGAAGAAGAACTGGTCCGTCTAAATCAAGCTGCGAAAAATATATAAAATAAATAAAAATGTTTCTCCTAAAATAACCCTGTTTGGAATGGTAACAACTTGTTTTATTATACCATTGCATCGTACGATTTATGAAGTTATTTTCAAAAAGTTGATTTTTAGTGGACTGTTTAAAAACACTGAGAAAGTTTGTTTAAAAGATAAACTTGCTGTTAAATAATATGTCTATATCGTGTTACACCACAGTTATCAAATTACAGAGTTTAGATTCAGATTTCAGGCATAACTTGTTTTTTATGAGGTCACAACGGGAACACGTTCAAGCGTCATTGTCTTTATGGCAAGTCTAGATATAGTTAATGACATAGGTATATATAGCTTGGCGCTGACAGGTATACAATTCATAAAAAAATGAGTTAAAGTCTAGGGGTGCACCAATTTTTCAGGGGGTGGGGTTGTCACTTCTAGCCAATTCAAAATGTTGTTTCCGTTTGCATTTCTTTTTAAATGATGGCCCTTTTAAGCGCTTTTGTTGTGTCATTTACTTTTTTCTTTAATAGGATAATGTGGCGTGGAGGTATAAACAAAAACAGTGAAACCATGACAACAAACTTGCGATATGGAACATTTTAGTCTGGTAATTTTTAATCTTAAACTTCGAAGTTTCAAATTGGGGGCACCCGGGCAGGGACATCAATTGGAGTCTCCCATGGAAAATATTTCTCACATGTGGTTGCGGTTTGTTCATCATCAGTCAAGATGAAAAGTCGTCTTGGCTCACAGTCCCATGTTAACCCCCTGCAAATTGACAACTCGACACTCTCGCCAATTAATGAGTATGCTTGGACAGGCTTGAGTGGTGCTGGCTAGACGAAACGGAACACCAACCTTTCAAAGTTCTTATTTTAAGTCGTTCGTCTTAAGCACTGATTCTACACCGCGCTGAAAAGTGAAGCTTTGTCATTTGACATAAAAGTTTCTAAATTTAGAAATTTCGTCTGGTGACTAGACTGAAATGGAGTTTAATTTCAAGATAAAGAAAGGTTGAGAGGAAATAATTACCCGGAGTTCCTACTCCACCGACGAACTTGTGAGGAGAAAGATAGACGGCATCCTTGCTAAGATCTAAAGCTTCCATTCTAGAAGGAAATAAACAATATTTATTTGAAATATGTTTTTCATTTATCAATTCATAAAAACACTATGTAGGCCCCTACTGGTTTGTTAATCATTAAAAGTGTGACATTCACAATCTATTCATTATGATGATATGTTTTGGAATTTTATCAATATTGAGGTTTAATTATTTAGAAATAAAATATTTTTTGAAGACTAATAGTCTGTCATCTTGGGGGGGGGGGGGTTCGGAAAAAAAATCACTAAAATGAGACATGGGATATAAGTCATATTTTGTATCATATTTTGTATCATATTTTGTATCATATTTTGAATCATATAAGTCATATTTTGAATCATTAACTGACTGTAACTTTGAAAAGTTGATAAATAAAGACAACTTATGCATCTATAGACCCGTCGCAAGCATGTCGTTACGCGGTGACAATTTGCCACTTTGGGTGTCAACTGGTAAGCGCGAACACTCCGTAACTACCCTGTATATAACGCACATGAACATTGACTCCAAGAAAGGCACAACCAATACTATCGGGACGATGACGTCAGGTGATTTTGGGATCAAACAGTGTGGCCATACAGAGAGTAGAAAAGGACGTGTCTGGATTGATAGCTTAGACAGTGGCTACGGCCGGGTTGCTGAAAGGTCCTATTATTCATCGTTATCGCTGCAGGCAACGGCCATAGCCGTAGCCAAAGCCGCTTGATTCGGACACCATCTCAAGATAGCCACAATTCTACGATCTCGACGTCATCGTAACTGCGCCCTCTATCGGTCTGAAACTTACCCGGCTTCTACCTCCTCCTCGGCTGGGTTCATGTCTATATGGAGGTACGGTCCTGCAAAAAAAATATATGTATACAATTAAGAAAATTGTATCAGGTGAGACACTCAATACTGAAATCAAACCTCAAATTTGATGATTACATCATTACAGAGACAAAATAGTTAGCTGTTTCAAACTGCTTACCAACCAAATTGGCCTATGGTATAGATGTAAACAATGTTGTTTAGTGGCCTTACGTTTCCACCCTAGCAGAGTCTTTCACGAAGGTTAAACAATCAATACTGTTAACAAATTTAACAAAATATTTGATGTTAGCATCTGAAAGTAAGTGATAGAAAGTTTAAAAGTTATGTTATTTTGATATAAATTGTTTTACCTGCAGTAGCATAATCCCAGAACGCCAGAGCGCCATATTGGTGCAATAATCCAGATATTGCAGCTGTATCAGTTACTATCCCAGTCACATTAGAAGCAGCTGAAAAACAGCCAATCAGAAACCTTGACTTACGTCGATATTGCTGTAGGGAAGATAAAGAAGAGTGCTTATTGGTCATGTACATTGTGGAGGCCAAGAACCAAACCAATAACCAAACTTGACTTACGCCAGTAAAACTGGGGAAGGAGTTCCGAAGGACTATATTGTTCATTGGTCAGTTACATAGCAGTAGGCCTACCTTACAACGGGACCTCTCGATCTGTCGCAAAGCCGTTTTAAGAAAAAATTTCAGCTGACCGTATAGACAAATAAAATTAAACAATACAAATTCGAGTACAAATAATTCATGTTAAGTATCATAAAAATAAAAATAAAATTACCGTAACTTATGAAATGTACAAATAAAAATGAAAAGAAAGAAGAAAGACAAAAACCAAAAGAGTATTTTTTATTAACGAAAGAAAAGAAAGAAAAAGTAAAACAATAATAACAAGAACGACGACAACCCATCATGACATCAATCTTGGGCAGTTTTAAACGAAACAGTAATTACTTTCGATTTGTATTAGGATCAAAACGTAATATTCCTTCCCCACCCACACCATTGGAGTAAAGACACCCCTAGTAGTATCAACAAACTGATCTCTGACACTAAGCTGAGATTAGTCATCTAGTCGATCCTCAATAGACTTAAAGACACAGTAAATTGCTCTCACCTTCAACTTTTGTTGTAAAAGATTCAGATCGATTTGACCTCGGTCGGCATCCCTTATTCGGATAACCTGAGAATACAAATAAGAAAACACAATGAAGCTTGACCTAGCCGCTAAGCTCTTACGATCTCCTTTCCAAGTGCTTGATTGTATCAATAATGGTAAATAACAGCCAATTTGAAACCCGTCCCTGAAAAACATTGTATGAGTGTAAACCAAACAATACGTACATTTTTGAGGTGAAAATTTGTATTTTCTTTTCAAATATGACATTTTCCCTATCGAAGTTGACTTAAAAACGACGAAGGCTTGAACGTATAGTTGTTTTTGTTCAGATATTGAGGTGGATAATTCCATTCAAAACATTGAAGTAGAACTTGATTTTACCTTTGCACCGCTCTCCTTCCATGGTAAAATATTAGAATGATGTTCATACGGACCAACAAATACAACCTGCAGGAAAATCAAACATTTCGCAGTATTAGGTATAGGCCTAGGTAATTCATTTAACCATATTCTACCGTCTCTTCTACTTTCATAGAAAGTGTGACTGGAGATTTGTCCCTTGCATGCATTACAGTGTTGCTCCAAAACCAAATTGAGTTTTGTGATGCTCTCAATTTCCAATAGATAGAGTCCTTTTGAAAGTGTGGACAAATTACGTTTCTAATCTCATGTTAAAATGGTGTAAAATGTAATTTAATTATAGGCGTATTCTTTCAGAGCGAAATTTGAAACACGATGTCATTGAACATAAATCATAAATGGGTTTGCACATTCCAAATAGTGCGTTTCTGCGCCAGTCAAAAAGTTAAATTTTAAGCCGTTTTGATTGTGAACATCATCAACATTCAGAAATGAGCAAAACATTCTTTTAAAAAAAATCCTGACGGAGCTACAACGGGTTCCATTGATAACTTGTTTAAACAATGAGGACCCATGCTCATGTACATGTTTCATTCCTGACCCGTATTAGATCCTCGGGGAGTAGTTGCTGTAAACAACTCACTATAAAAACAAACCAAACTGCCCACAGTTATTACCATTTCCAAAGAGGGCAAGCAACTATAGAACTCATGGTTCAGAGGTCAACTGCAGTTTCGCCAACTCTACCTACCGGTGGTTACAAAATGTAAACTCGACTTTGCCATGTGTCGAGGTGTCAAGGCACGGACATTTTGAGAGTTTCAGGAACCATCTTGTATTTTATTTAATGTACAAACACCCGGATTAAAGGAACTAGTTTGGTTCCCTTTTGGCGTTATTTGAATTAGTCCATACAGGGGTACTGAATGAACATGACAAAGATGGCGGCTGCCGCGTTATATGCCTTAAAGCCTATCTTTGGGTAAATTCAGACTGATGTGCTTTTTTAATAGTTCCTGCTGATGTCCAATTAATGTCTGTACGACAGTCTTCGAAACCAAGGCTTGGTTTTGTGCTTGGGATCCGTTACTTTATGGGGCATCAAACTGGCAGGTGGAGCCCAAGACCGAACCCGAGTCGTGGTTTTGACCATTTTGTTTTTCTCCATTATTGAAAGCCACGTGGCCAGACACAGGACACAGGTTTGAATAAATCTAGACTGGTCCCGCTCATATAACATACCGGTACGTAGGAAAGAGAGTGTATACTACTGGGAACACGACAAACATAAGTGTGGAATGAATTACCGTTTTCTTAGCTCGATCCCCCTTGAGTTCAAGAGCTGTAAGAAGTTTATGTACAGCTCCTGTTGTTCCACTTCCAGTGAATATAACCACGTCATCATCGGTAGCATTAACACAGCGTTTGATCAACTCCCTGAAAAAAAACGCACCAGCAACCATTCAGATAACAAAATGGCAGTTTTAGAGATAGCGGGGTTAGAGTTCATGGCTCTGCTTACCGCAGACTTTTGTGCTTACTGTTCATAGAAATACGCCTTGTAAACGTCCCAAGTGGCAAAGTACAGAATTTTGAGTTGAAATTTCTGTCCTTGTGTCCTACATTAAATAATCGTCGAATCCGAGTATTAGGTCTGGTACCATTTTCTCCCCCGAGCAATCGGTTCTGTGTTATTATTGTAAAAAGTCAATGATAACCGATTATGACAGAACCCTGCTATTAACTTGGGCCCATCGGTGTACAAATGATTACATTATTTGCTTTTCAAATAAAAGTAAACAGCTAGCTGTTCGAACAAAATAATTCAGGAAATTATTATCGAACTAACACCTCCGGTGCAGATTGTAAATAGGCCTAACTCATTCCAAAGAATGTCACCAGAGCAAGTTTATTTACTCCATGGAAATGTTCTGTAAATTTATAAAATGCAATTACACCAAACTGCGGCGTTGGTGTTGTAGAATTAAAGATGATCATCACTTGAAAGCTACAGTATTGATTGGCAACGCTAGTTTTTGTTTTTTCTCTGGATCAGAGGGACTGGGCAAGTTTACGAATCTTGTTCAATAGGCGCCTTTTCACACACTTGGTTTCTGTCATCATTTTTGAAGCAGTGTACTTTTTGTTTGGTGATTTCAACAACAAAAGGAGTCTGGAGCCGCAGATTGAGCCTCAGCTGAGATTTGGAAAAAACCTTATCTAGTTTTGATCTAGATGTTTGTTTGATACATATATCTCTTCTCAAGTAATTCGTGTTTCGATACCGGCAAAACGAACTTCCCCAATCAAGACTAACTTGATAGATGAAACACTGCATAAAGTGCATAGGCCTACCTGGCTTCTTTACGGAACTGCGTTGTCTGTCGAGACATAAGCCCAGTGGTAGTATGGGTGTTTGCATACAAGGGATGGACATGGTTTGTGATGTAGTCTTCAATGAACTTCACAGGCCTGCGGAGAAGAGAAACAAAATCTAAATGTTGGGTCACCAGAGGGAAAAAAATGAACTCGTGGAAACTGCCATCGTGACAAGAAAATATTAACCTCAAGCCAAATAAATATATGAACCAGAAACCGATGAACATCTCCTTTAAATCAACTGTAAGCAATTACAGCGAACCTCTTTTTACTGCATGTCAAAATGATTTGGGGAGCAATTTCTAACAACAACACTCACCCAACAGCATACAATGGAGGGGGAGGGCTAAACTCTTTCACTACATAAACACCAACCCGAGTTAAATATAGAAGCTGATATCATTTGCAGAATCGATGCAATTGAAAACATGTTTAACATCATGTGACTTAGTTTCGGCAACACTAAACACTACCTCACAATAAGTAGATGTTGTTTGTTGATTTATTATGTATGATAAAATATAAATAGCTGTAAACTGCTTCCCAACCAAAAGCAAATGTCCATAAAAATGAACTGACATTTCGACCTTTCCAACTCAGTTTATTTAGCCTATAAAAAAACATATATGAATAATTACTTCTGCCATGATCACCGTTAAACCATGGATTAGTTTATTGCTCCATGGTTAAACTAAAGTTTACTCTTCCAAATTTGGCTCTGGCCGTTATTGACTTAAGCTCAGCATTAGCAGATTACAG
Organism: Evasterias troschelii; assembly: GCA_032357145.1. Classification (NCBI taxonomy): domain Eukaryota; kingdom Metazoa; phylum Echinodermata; class Asteroidea; order Forcipulatida; family Asteriidae; genus Evasterias; species Evasterias troschelii. The sequence continues at coordinate 763,808 of JAUELU010000041.1, read as the reverse complement.
TCAATGGTGTCAGTCTTAAGTTGCTGACGTTTGGGTTTGTTTAAACGATGAAGTATTAACTGGTTTTATTGTCCAACCGATGCACACTCATGGCTTAACGTGTTTAGTTTTAAAAGATTCGCTGTATTGTTCAAGTTTGAATTATCAAATTCAACTGGAAAGTGTTCTTCATAGAAAGTTCTCAATTTCATGAGTGGTGCTGTGTTACTACAATAATACCAGAACATGCGCAAAACACAAATATGAAAACAGAAAACATGAATAATACTATTAACACGAAAAGGAATCCAAACAAACAAACAAACAAACAACCAAACAACCCTAACAAACAAACACACACCAAAACAAACAAACAAACAAACAAACAAACAAACAAACAAACAAACAAACAAACAAACAAACAAACAAACAAACAAAC
>JAUELU010000041.1:743195-761809 GCA_032357145.1 Evasterias troschelii | reverse complement strand
AACAAACAAACAAACAAACAAACAAACAAACAAACAAACAAACAAACAAACAAACAAACAAACAAACAGCCCAACAACCCAACCAAGAAACAAACACAAACAAAAACAACCACTACCCACAAACTTGCCTTTATTTTGTTAACATTATAACAAAATAAGGTCAATCTAATTGTTCAAGCCCAAGGGAGAAACAGGTTGCGTTTTAGTCTGAAACCCAAACTTCTCTTGACCCAGTTCGTCCACCGCGTGACATCTCCGGGAATGTTAGATATTTCAGCACATCTATAAATCCCAATAAATTGGCAAACAGTGGAATTTTCTGTTGGATGTATTTTGAAGTTGAAACTTTTGGGCAAGACTAGAAACAATAATGGCGACGGTGCTACATCAATGTGTCTAAAATTAAAATGTTTCTGCTTTCAGTGAATCTAAGCGCGTGGGATGTCTAAATGTACTCAGTTTTTAGATGAAGGCTTCACTTCCAATACATATAGAATTGAGAAAATAAAAATGTTTAGTGCTGTGTGGTTGTTTTTTAAGACTTGTATTAAAAAACGATCTCAAGAGGTTGTCGAAAATCAAGACACATTCGTTGAGTTTTGACTTGAATCATGGCTTGCATACGCCCTGGTGGTCGATCAGATGTTAACTAATGCCATTTCAACTTCCCTAGCGTTTTGATAAAGAATAGATTCGAATACTACAGGATCACCTTACAATCCCCACACAGGAACTACTTTATGCACTCATTGAGGATAATCCGCTTTAAACAGTATTTTATAGGAGGTGACTGTTTTTGTGGTGCCCTGAAGGTACTGCATAATCCCCACTAACGTACCCATTCTCGACCCACTTGTAAGATTCAAGAAGACGCTTGTAATTGTACTTCCAAACTTGACATAAGATCAGAGCAAAAGACCTGTCATGGAAGCGCTACTTAATGAATATAGAGACCAACGCTATGCACCCAGAGAAGAGAATCACAATAAAGTGGAACCATGTGGGGTCCGTTACCCCCAACCTTTATCCCAAATGGACCCAGTAACAATGTTATTTGTTGGTCATTTTAAAGTTAAACTGGCGCTACTCAGTTGTTTTTATTGAGCAATAATGACTGAATACACTGCAAGCCAAAGTTTCAACTTATCAGTACAGAATCGGTCCATCTAGTCCATCGCAGGTGTTACTGTTACGTAATCCCCACCCCCCATGTACCCATCAAGAAAACGTTTATTTTTACTCTTGAACCTATAGAGTCAAACCGTTAATCTGATTGCGCCATACAATGATGTGATTCAAAACCAATATAATTGTTCAGCTACATGCTATAATTATACATAAATAATTTATTGCTGACGTCATTTTCTTTACAGACTCCGTAGCTGTTAATTACTTAAGCAGATGGGGTGTCTTTAATTAGAAGGGAGGGGAGGTATTAAATATATTAAGAGTGAAACTTCGCAACACAATAGAGTTCCGTTTACATTTTGGACACACAATAATTGGTTGACTACAAACAGCGGCGCGTCCTAACCCAACAGACCCTTATTATTGTTTAAGCCCTAAAAAATAATGTCCGGGTGTTTGGTACCATCTTTCAGTCAAGCATCAAGCAACACAATGATGAATTGCACCAATGTAAGTTTCTCTTTGTAGACACTTGAGTTTTGTCCCCGTAACAAATTATGTCACATTGAATAGTATTGCTCATCAGTTGTGGGCAATAATTCAAATACCAAATATTTACTACTTCTTCAATAACTTTAAAAAGGCAAAAGTCGCCTTAAGTTTACCCATGAATCAATCAGTGATCAATACGGACACAGTGATTTACAACCATTCAGTTTATACTTTAGAAGGACTGTAAAAACAATACAGATCCAGAAAGATGTAGGGCAGTTAGTAGTCAGTTATTTCAATCTAAAAAGTCAAAGGGGAATCTTACCTTCCGGATGCGGTATAATCACAGTAAACCACTGTAATATAGAAAGAAACAACATTTATGACTGGTTGTTGCAGCCGAAAGCTCGGGTTCCACATTCAATAAAAGAAACTTGACATGTAATTATTGCATTGGTGTCATTAAGTTATAAGCCACAAGGGAAACTGACTAGGTAATTTTAAAATAATTTTGGGTTTAAACAAAGAAATTTGAATAGAACGGAATTTGAACTGACGACCTCTGGTTTAACGTGCTGGTACTCTACCAACTGAGCTATTAAACAAGTGACTTTAAGCTTGCCCTTTATCGTTTAATTTGGCCCAGTTCAACATTGTTTTTATACTAGTCTTTTTGGAATTAGTTTGAATATTGTGTCAACAAATTATTTGTATCCCAACTCAGTGATGTCACCAGAGGGCAGGGGCAAGAACCCTTGTCACTTCTTGCCCCCAAAGTATGATCGAGAACAATAAACAAATGAATGGTTTGATACATTAATAGCCCCCTCCCCATAATGTTTTAGCCCCACAACAAGTTCAAGTCTTATCTGCACACTAAACGTGCTGGAGGTTTTGAAATCTTAGTAGGCCTTCAAAATCAAACCATATCTGACTGGAATAATGATATTCCACTAGTTGCTCAGATAGTCATAAAACCCATCTCTCATCAGATATTCAAACATGACCCACTCAACAATGTCTCTTGACACTATGGAAAATACAGATCTCTGTTCACACCTTCGCAAATTAAAGTAAATATGCAGCATAAGGCCATCCGATTCTACGTGTATACTCAATGGGCCACTGCACAGGTTGTATAAAAAACTCTCCCCCGCAAAATGCCAGACGACGAGTTCACTGCCAAGAAGGTGCAAAAATTAACCCCCGCAATGCACACAAATATTTGCCTTAGTATGTCCCCCCGTCTGAATTTCATCACCCTGCCGTATCTAGGTTATCATTAAAAAAAAATAAATACAATATTTCTTGTCAGTATCACGCACCATTATGTGTGGTAAGCGACGGCAAAATCTTGCATTATAAAACATCTTCGTTCGATGCGTGATTTTCTTTTCACAATTTAAATTTAGTTTTTATCAACACATTCAACTGTTTTGTGCGTTTTCTGAATGTCGAGGTGCGACCAAAGAACTGAACATTGCAATCGTCTGTAATAAGTGTCAACTTATTTTCCGAATTGTTTCAGTGACAAGGAGTAGGCCCACTGTATCAAGTTGGAGGAAGAACTTTTCCCAAAGATTATTTCCCGGGATCCGAGATAATTTTTGTTAAATCCTTCCGTACGAGCTCTTATAAGAGTTATGTCTACTTTATTTCAAGCGATAACACCGTAGAGCAAGAAAATATAGTCCCGATTCTTAACATTAATAACAGCCCATTGTTATTTTGAAAATAGTTTATTGACACCTTATTTTTGAGCAAGCAACAGAAACCAGATTTTAAAAATACATTCTAAACAATGTGAAACTATGTAAAAGTTGTTGATTTGGAAATTGCGATCAACCTATTTTTTGGACGATACTTTGCTTTCCTCAGAGACTTCGCGAACGTTCATTTAACCATGATGTAACCATGGAGACCCTCCTCATAACTTGACACATTCGACCACAGCTCTTCCTGGTTAACCAGTTTCCTCTATTCTTGGTATATTGTACAAGGAACCCTCGTATTGGGTAGAAATGTATAGAACTGGCAATGACAGTGTATTTAGAGGTATCAACATACCAATCCGGTACGTCAGCGTACGAGGTCAAGGGTTATAACTTCAAGGCAGTGACTGTATCTTACTCGTCGTGCACCAAGCATTGGAATACGACAGGACGACATTGGACCGAATCTCATGACCCTGCTTACCGTGGAGTTTAGCGCTTATGGCCCAAAGAATTGTGTGCTTTACAGGGCGCCGTAATCACACAATTTCAGTTAGAAGAGCCATGAAATTGGGCCTTCACTCTTTTTGTTGGCCAATCACTTCAAACGTATTTATTTTAACCTACATATATATCCTGTGTGCTTCCTCTAAATTTTGACAATGGGGAAACATTTGTAGTTTTTGTCAAAGACCAGTTTTCGAACCAGTGATGTGACCCAACATCATGAAATAACAAAGCTGTGGAACTTAAAGCTCAGTCGACTATCGGAGTCAAGAGAAAACTAGTGAACAAACTTATATGACTCACTGTTTTCAAACACAGGGTTTCGGTTTCGCGAGAACAAACTTATTTTTGTTTACTCATTTCTCAAAAGCCTGGGCATTTCAAGCACAAATCTGTATTCTCCCTTAACAGATGGTCCGCTGGCCAAACGCCAGTTAAAACACACGAGGACCAGCCACATTTCCAAGTGGCCCCAGTGGCTATAGCTTAGTGTTCAAAAGCATCCACATCTCATTTAGAATATGGACTTGTGGAAAAATCTGGTGGACTATAGTATAATAATAAGCTAACTGGTCCTGCTGGCCAGTCACTAAAATAATTCAGGGCAAACCCTGAAAAATATTTCAAGGGGAGTTTTTCACCATGAACGTTGTGTGCAAATTAATCTGTGGACATTTATTATTTCAATATTACCAATGTTGTGCACACCCTTACAGTTCAAACCACAACTTTTCCAGAAAAATAAATATGTCTGAAGTAATTAGCAGAGCAATTATAAAGACGCCACAAATTAAACTTGATTATTCCAATTGAAATTAACTAGCTTCTTTTTTTACATTTTTTCTTCTCACAATTTGATGAAATATTCCTTGGACGGCACGTTTATTGAAAACTACAGGATATTTGAAATTTACCCTTTCAACAGTTCCTTCCTCCTTGTTTTAGTACCATGGGCTCATGAGTCATGACTGTTGATCAACATTTGCGAATAATTTCCCGTCGACTATCTTGCAATCCCTTTTTGGCTCAAGTTTTGGAGTATTAAAGTTAATTTGTCAAAATGAATTTGGAGATAATCAAGGTTCGTCAGTGTAGGGCAAGGAGGGGGCAAGGAGGGGCAAGGAGGGGGCAATGAGGGGGCAAGGGGGTGCACGGGCCTGCTGAGTTGGGATAGGGGCGATATTTAAGACGGGGTTTGCCCTTAACCTTTTTAGTGACTGTTAAACAGAACCAGTTAGCTTGTCATTTCACATATATAGTCCATCAGCGTTTTCACTGGTTCAGGGATGTCGTTCAACATTGGCCCACCTCCATGGTTGGACGGACTTTTGACTGGTCCTCAGGTTTTTCAACTGGCATTTTAGCCAGAGGAACAGAGTTAAGGGAGAACTCTGGAAGAATGGTTAAGTGGGCTATAGCTTTACCTCACTATTGGATCAGTTGCATGTCATCCTGGAAAAGCTGAGATGGGAAAAGATAGGGTTTATCCCCATTAGTTCCCCCTCTTAGCTCATTTTAGGAAGTCATTTTTATTTTGTATTGTACTTTTAGGCTGTACGTTCCACAACCTCCTTTGTATCCAATTGTATACTCAATGTACATATCGTCCTCGTGTTTTGGTTGTTAACCTCGGTTCACCAAATGGCCGATGAGGTAGGTGCAGGTGGCATTGAGTCTCAACCACTCGACAAAATATAACGTTCATTCCGGCGATATTTAGCCCTTGCAGAACCGGCCCTGCATCCCGTGTACATCGTAAGGTCAGATTGTTAACGATAACTGCGATTGCACGGTGAGAGTTCCAATGAACTTGACCGAACAAGTCATGTCCAACACTCCGAGTTCAGGTTTTGACTGGTTAAGGTAATGGACGAGGAATGTTATCTTGAATTTATTTCCTACCGTTGATTCCAGAACTTTCTGTTATAAATTTCCTTCTGCCCTTCTTACGTCAAAGGCCTGCAGCGGGTGTGGACACCCCAAACTTCAAGTGGTCGCAAACCTACAAATATTTCGTCAACATTTCCAAAGTTTGAGTTCTTTGATCTCACTTTATTACACCTAGGACTCGTGGTCAGTGGACCTTTGATGTCATCTGTAAGTTTGTCTGTCTAGTTGACTCGGATGCATTGACTTCCGTTTTTGCTGAAACTGTGAAAGGACAATGTTGACCTAGACCCTTTGGTTCCTGTACTACCACTGCTCAATGTCGTTTCATATTATTCAAACTTGAATCTAGATTTAATCTTCATCGACAAGTGTTTGTACAGAATAAGTTTTTTGTGAAATTAAGCGAGGATGGTCGTGGCAATGAGAGTCACTAGATTTTAGAAGTTGCTAGTGGTTATAAGACAGTTGGCCTAACCCTATCCATAATTATCAGGGTGAAATTACCTCTTGAAACTGAAAGCTCGCTAATTTTTTAAAGATCATATCAATGTACCTAATTCCTCCAAATACAATTATTTAGTAAGAGTGAAGAAAATAGTTTTGAAAGACACCACAAATAATCGCGCCTTATTTCAATTGCCCGCACAGTGAACGTAGATATATAACGAGTGTGTACAAAATACATGACGAAACATTCACACCGTTTTTCTTTGTTTTCACTAAAACGTGAACATCGAGTTGGATGAAATTTTCACAGGTTGTTATAATGGTGTTTCTGAAAGCACGTAGACAAGATTGGTTATTGACCAATATCCACACTTTATGTGACCCAACATAATACATGAAATAACAAATCTGCGAAAGTTTAAGCTCAATCTGTCATTGAAATCACGAGAAAACATTTTAGGGCATATACAACTTTTTAACTGTTTTCAAACATAGAGTTTTGGTCTCACGAGATCAAAATTGTTTTACTTATTTCTCAAAAATACTTCTCAAAAATATAGGCCTAGTCGTGTGCAAATTTGTGACCATAGTGCTTTGTAAACCTGTTGTGCACACCCTATACACTGAAAAATAGGACGGGATTGAATTTATTCTGCCAAAAACCAACACAATTTACTTTTGGTTAGAACCCCAATGATGAGGTAATTGGGTGAATGTTAAATGTTTACAATACAATAACACACCCGAAGGTGGAACACCGTGTACCAAGAAGCTTTTTTCAAATCACAGTACTACTGTACATAAAACAAAACATCGACAAATTCCCGTAATGAATAAAACATGTGATGTTTTGACCTTTTTGCGGTGTGTGGTTTTTTCTGCAGTGTTTGACGCAAAGGAGGCGGAAAGAGCAAAACAAACAATGCGGCCTAGCTTCCATCAGTCAAGATTTTAAACTTTTAACATTTAAAGTTGCTTTGCAATGTATCTTAAATATCTTTTTATCGCATTGGAAGTTTTGGTTCCAAGTTTGTAACTAAAAAATAAGCGTTTGCCTCAAACTAAGGTTTGTTCACATAAAAACTAAAATGCCATGTATTTCAGGTTTTATTTAACACAATATTTTCATAAAATAACAATAAACTCTGAAAAATAATACTTTTTATAGTTATTCCCATGTGTGCAATATAATTGGGTTAATTCGGGGTTAACAGTTTGCAAGGTAACTGTGCGTGGCCCGTGCCAATAAAACTCAATTTTCTATTCATGAGCCTATACTGCAGTCCATCAAAACCAAACAAAATGGGAAAATATATATTACAGTTCTATTAAAGAGTTACCCCAACACAACACGGGCTTCGAAGTCACGCATCACCAGATTGTTTTTATTTCTTTTTTATGGCTAAAGTTATTTAAATGTGAATACAAAAAGTATCGACTGTGCTCATAAATGATGGCAGATTTGGTTTGTAATGGTTTTAAGTTGAGTCAGTTCAGTTAATGTCTTAGTTCTCCCTTAGTTAGTTAAAATAACAATGATCTCTTAAAATGCAAGAATGGGCAAGCACTCCAAAAACAGTTTTGCAAGGCTATAAATGTGAACACAATATAAAAAGTAAATGAACCCCAGAAATGTACTTTATAAAGTTACATCATACGAGACACAACAGTAGACAAACATTTTCCTTGTAAGATGATTGTGTAAAAAGGAAATAAACTAAAACTAGATAAAATCAAACAAAAATCATAATACACAAATCATTTTATAAAATTACACATATTTATTAACAGAATCTGTTGTAAGACGACGAGATGATATTAAAAACAAATAAAGCGATATTAAAAATGAAATGATAAACTGAATATTTATTTCAGTTTATAAAATTCTCACCTTGCTTCTCTCCGAAAGGTCCTGGAAAACAGGTATCTTTGCCGACGATGTTTTCCTCCAAGTAGCGAAGGATTTGAAGACGTTCATCTTCCTCATCCGTCTTATCTCCAGCGACAGTAACTCCTGATAAGTTGGTGATGGTAATCATTGGTTGATCATCTAGCTCAAAGCGACACTCCTTGGGTGAAAGAGGCGGTGAGAACTGAATAGTAGGGATACCTTGGTCTTCAGGCTTAAGCTCAAATCGGCATTGCTTAGGAGAAACTGGTGGAGTTGAGGAACCACTGTCGTCCGGCTCGCTGCTGCATTCCACGGTAGGCACTTCTGGTGTTGCTGGGACACCCTCGTCAACTGTCGTAGCCATTGGGTTGGCTTTGGGTTCCCTACTTTAAACGTGGAGAAAACTCGACACGGTGAGTGGTGTCGGTGATACGAGCTATTGTTTTCCAGGAGAACTCGGTAGTCTATGAAGACCGTTGGTTGGCCAGTACTGGTAGCTTGACGGGACCCCACTTACACACCATGTAGGATGTCTTTCACTTCCCTATACCACCTCCTAGCATATACACATGCAATAGTCCTCAATAAATTCGTGCTGGTGCTTGAGATTACTTTTGTTGGTACACAACGGAGAACCTTCTCTTGATTACAATTGCATACGTATTACCAGTTAGCGGTGGTTTGTTAACTGGTTTATAGTTGAGTGTTTAGCCCGTGTTACTTTGGCCACCACCGCTGATCGTGAGAAGTACTCTCTAACTAAAATGTTGACTGCGTGCAGGGTGTGCTGATTTCGTGTATGCCTCGTTGTCCTTCACGGTCCCGCTTAGTTGGTTCCCTTTATGGGTACATGGGGTTAAACCACAGGTGGAACCTGCCTCTTGGTATGTTTGATGTTGTGATAGTCGGATTACTGGCAGTTTGTTTATACGTGTTAAATGTTTTTATAGTTATCACAGTTGTATTGTGGCTAGTTTGTTATGGTGATGTTGGGGAATGTTCTCAGAACACGATGACGTTATTGCATTGCTGATCCTAACCGCCTACAGAATTGACCCACCACTGGTTTTAAAATTCCTACATGATTCAATCGTGGGGCATTTAAAATTCAATGAATAGGCGTGCAGTGAGAGTTCAATTGTGTATGATTGCTGGTGTGAAATAAAAACTTTCCAACCGAACAAGTCCGTGGTTGTGTCGGTAATTGCATGGAATTCCATTGCATGATCTGTTTACCTTTATGTACGTGTACCTTTGCACCCATTGACTCAGATTTAAACTGTGTCCCAAAGATTTATCAAAATGTGGAAAAGATTAAAGTATATTCGCGTCCAATCACTACTTTGTTCGTGTTGATGTTATTCAGGGTAGAACTTAAGGATTACGATTTCAAGATTGGAAGTGTTTTAAATCTGCAAGGACAAGGAAATGTCACGACCGGGCGGTGGGGTTTCTTGTGGTGGTCAACACACCCTGAAGGGGTACTAAGTCGACCTGACCGCTGACCCCTGGAATAAGTACCATGTGTTTCGCAGCGGGCTCCGTTACACCACAGTTGAGGGGGGGGGGGGGTAAATTTTGTCCGAAGTCTGTGGAAAATGCTCGACTATTAATAGCGCAAATCATTTAAAAAAAAATACTTTGGGACTTGTTTAAAACACAAGGCTGACTAGATTGCTTTAATTGATTATTAGGCCGCCAGACAGTCTTGTTTTAGTTTAAAAAAAAAAAGAAGATAGATCAAGACTAGAACCAACGACTTTCGGATTAACGTGCCGGCGCCCTACCACTGAGCTAAAGCCCTATATTGGAGGTCTCCCAATTTTGTCAATATTTTTGTTCTTTTGATCTTTTTTATTTTGTTAAACACCGATGCAAAATTGAAAACACTGTTCTAGACATCGGTGTGCTGTTGCGCCAGAAAAAATTCAGTTGGACCATGGAGGAATTCCTTCCTTCATGGTCGGACTATTTTTGTTTTCTTACAAAGGATTCCTTGTGGAAATGTTTGCCCAAGTATTCACAGACTCAAATGTTTGATAAGACTAGTACTAGTAGGGATAAGCCACTCTTAGAACAAATAATAGTGTAGGGAATTGAAGTGATAATCGAAATGTTATCTTTTGGACTTATAATGGTCGCCTGCTGTATTTTGATGTGGTTGGTGTTTGGTACATCATAGTGCACGTACCTGGTCGGTCTTGTTGATCATGCCACGATTCATGGAAGAGACATGCATACTGCAGATCGTAGTCGACCCATGGTCAATCTAAACACAAATCCTAAGATCTTTATGATCAAATTACAAAACTTTACCACGGATGCGTCGATCACGGGTGCAAGTTTTACTTACGCTCCCATGTTTTTTAATATTCATACACCGACAGCCACGAGAACAATAGCGGCGCTGGGGGGGGGGGGGGGTATTTTCTTTGTCCCCTCCCACTCAAGGTAAATTATTCCCCGATGGCCGAAATTTAATTGAACCCCAAACCGTTGCACCTACATTAATGCAATTATGTTCGCTCTACCCCCACCCTGTAGCTTAATTTTTACGTTTATAAACACTCAGAAGTTGGATTTGAGCCTTTGCATGTCAGGAAAACAAGAAACTGCGGCAACACCAGTTACTAAGTATTTCTCTTGTAGTGATTCTGACACGACAGTGTTTTGATCAAATTTAGCCTTCACGATAAACTATGGAGAGCCTCCTCCCGACATGTCACAGGAGGTTTACACACCCTTTTGATCTGAATGCGTGAATAGCCTCATGCCGTCCACAAGACTACAATATTCGACCCCTTTGACTGACAGCCTACCCAAGGGATGTGTCTGGAGTGCCGTACTTGAGTAAATTATTGCGGGTACACACTGGTCCTAAGCCCACCAGGTCACCACAGTCCAACACACTTCACACACCCTTCTATATGATCGCTTTATGAGCTCCCAGAGACGCAGAGGACCAATGGGATGATAAATATTTAACCGTAATTTCTAGAGTAATTATAACAAAGGTTTCAAGAACACGGTACACTTACGTCGTGGAGAAGGGAGTAAATAACACTAGGAGTTTGTGTACATGATACGATTATGTCATCAGATTATCGATAAGATCACACCCAGTGGTAGTAGGGGGAAGTAGGGCACCTCAAGTGCTCCTGGTGTGGTCAGTTACTGTCAGACCATAGTGGATTAGATTTGATGGGGTGGGGGTGGGGGGGGGGTACTTGTACATTAAATAATGGAGTTGGAATTGGAGTGCACCCGGTGTGGGCAGTTAGGGGTAGATTTAATGGGGCTGGGGGACTTCAGACTGATTATAGTAACATCTCGAATAATGGAGTTAGAATTCGAGTGCACCCGGTGTGGTCAGTTGCAGTCAGACAATGGATCATGATTTGATGGGGGAGGGGGGGGGGGACCTGAGACTGATAATAATAACAACCGAAATAATGGAGTAATAATAGAATAAAAAATTTAAATAGATCCTCTGGGAAACCAGGTAATTTTGTTTGACGGGACATCCTATGGGAAGACTACAGTAGCGATTTTCTGGGCATGCCAAGATGCAGACTTGTATTTTAGTGTGCATAATTTTGTCTCTGCATAATTATTTATCGTAAACAAAAAAGGCTAAGAAAGGGTAGAAATTGAAAAAATCCAGACATCAACTCGAGACTTGAGTTGAAGTCAAACACATTGAAGTCAAATGGTAATAAGAATCTTTAAACAACAGGTGAATTATGAAAATTAGTATCCTGTTTATTTGTTGCTGTCTGTGGAGGAGGGATGGGGTGGGGTTCTTGCAGATGGAAATGTTTACCAAACTATACAATTTGTAGTTACTTTATGTTATTCCAATTATTACAAGGAAACTAAACTGTCAATGTAATAAAAATCTTATTTATTTTAAATTGACAAACAAGTTCATTCACTAATTATTTCCAGCACACAAATAAACATATGGCCTTGTGGTGACACTGTTCATTTCATCAACGAGTCGATGACCTTTGCTGTTTGGTTCTCATTTCTCATTTTGACAGACAAATAATGATTTAACTCCAGCAAAACCCTAAAAAAATCAACTCTATATTGTTTATCTTAAATGCTGCGACCCAAATATTGAGATTATTTTTGTGACTTTGGCTCTGTGGGTTATGGTAAGGTGAGGGGGTCAGCATCATCCTGGCCCCCCTACAACTGAGACTCATTACATGACCTGGAACCCCTTATTACCAAAAGGTTTGCACACTCTGTGCAACACCAGACATAAATACAGGTAACAATACAATGTGGACTATTTTGCTCTCAATTTGGTGTCTGCTTTTACTTCTTTCAAGAACATTTGAAAGCTCAATGAGGTTTTGAGAAAATGCAGAATTCAAGAAAGATCCTCAGAAATCACATTCCTGCAAGAGTCTGGTACTACTGACCACTTTCTTCACTCCTAGAAATGAAACTGATGAGAAATAAGAAACTGTTACTACAGACTGAGGAAGTCTACAGAAAGATGGTGGCTCTGTAAGGAGTGGTTGAGTTACACTCATTGTTTCATCTAAGATGTTGTAGCCATCAGTAGTAGAGGACCAAATCACACTAGTCAATGAATGCAGCCAACTCTTCTTATGTTTAGTATATTTAGTGGCGAAACCAGAAGGAGGGGGGCAGGGGGAGCCACCCCATTCAGAACCCTTGCCCCCAACCCCAGCCCCCAGCGGATAAATTGGAAACACTTTAAGTATCCTTCTAACTCTCCAAATAAAAAAGGCTGGTACCCTTGACCTTGTTACCTGCTTCCCATTGATCTATATGCCCTGCATTCTGGGAACATGTTCAAACAACTCTTTCTTCGGGCGAGACATGTCAAAAAAGATGAGTGTCTGAAGAAACACTCTTCACATCTAGACTGATTTGATGTCAATATTTAACATCATACACTCATCAACAATTCAGCTTCTCTTCGTTTACTCTCCTGTAAAAGTAAGAATGAAAGACCAATTCTATATTACTTTAGCAAAGATAGGAATTTTTATTTATTTAATTTAAACCTACACAGCAATGTTCATTATAGTCCCTCACCTCCCAGTTATCAAACCTCTTCCCAAACTTTTCCGCACAGGTCCAAATGTACACCAGTCACATCAGCCATGAATTAGTATTGACATACTATTGGACATATTCTAGGTTTTAACCTCCCAAAATAAACTAGGAAACACAATTTTGATACAACTGTGGCACAACAAGATGTTGCACTTCTGGATGTCAATAACTGCTGTATATTAATTTCTTGAATAATTAAAATATGAGCCAATTATCACTTCTTAATTTTTGTTATAGTTTGGCGGGGCAAGATTGCTTTATGATATCCCTCCTGAACAAGAAAATAATAAAATCCTTTCATCAAACTGAAATTACAAGTGATATAGATCTCTGCGTTGACAAATTTTTGTGGATCGTTACCACATCTGGTAAAAGCATTAGTTGGTAGTAATATGCGATTTGTGACATTTACTGACAGACACAGGTGGCTTGGGAGTGGTTTGTTTTTATCATAAAAGCAATCTATAACACACCCATACACCCAACAGGTGCATACAAAACCCCTCTCATTTAAACAATGGGGAAAATACATGGAAAACCATTCATCCGCCCAACCCATCGGTCTAATGATGGGATCCACACAGATTACTGACACTCCTTCTGTTTGACAATCATGGTCATTCATTCATTAACTCATCACCATGGTAACGCTTACCATACAACCAAACATCCTTTCTCACTAAGTGACAAGTACAAATCTTAATAATAGACAAACAGGTCCCTTCCAAGGCCCCCTGTAAGTTTCTTGTAAACAATCGGAAGGAAAGGAGGGGTTTCTCTGGTAAACCGTTTTCTTCATTCATGGATAAATCTAATTGATGACTTGTTTTCAACTACGGTTTGTTATTAAATTCTATGTTGATGTGATCTGCTGTAGAGGGTATGCAAAACGATGGTAAGACCGTAAGATTGACATCAAATGTTCACAGTTTTGCACACAACTTTCATAGTATAAAGTTGGTCATTTTTGAGAAATGAGTAAACCAATTTGTTTTGATCTTGCAAGTCCCAAACTTGGTGTTTGAAACAGTGAAAACATTTAATGGGGTTTTCCCACTATGTTATTGTGACTCCAATGACCAGATAAGCTTAAACTTTCACAGGTTTATTATTTCCTGTCGGCCTATCTGTTGGGTCACATAAAGTGCAGATACTGGCCTTTGACGATTACTAATGTTGTCCATATGCGTAAAAAGAGACCAAAAAGACTTGATTAAAGGATAGTTTCCTATTTTCAGTTCTGACCATCTAAATTACCTTCAAGATTTTCATCTATTTTGCCACTTGGCGTGTCATGGCTGAGTGGTTATAAATACTGGACTTGAGCTCTTGTGTTTCTGGTCATTACTTTGATTTTAGACAAATCAAAACAATATTCTCAGCACAACTACAATCTGGCAATTTTTCTCACTAAATCTAATCATATTTGACTACCTTTAACCTATCACTAATAGTACACCTGTTTTATGATGCGACTTGGTCTAGATTGTTTTTAACAACTTGGGGGGAAATTTGCTCTTGGCTTCGCCCCAGAAGCCGCTTTCCCCCCGAGGGTAACTAAGGACTGAATAATCCACTCCAATCAAAAAGAAACAAATGCATGTCTCCCCCTTCACACAAACACCCACACACTGGGTGGTAACCTAGAGATCAACATTCATTTGTTACCACTCAATAATCCATTCAACTTTCACCACAAAGGATCAAACTTCAAAAGTCCCCCAAATCTTTTTTTGAGAAATACGTCCCAAATAAGTTGTAAGGGGTTGACAGGTAGGGGGTAAAGCGTTGCATTGGTTGATTGAAGTCAAAGAGTTTTATTTACTGGAATGATGAAGCTGATTCGAGGTACTCTCAACAAAATGGATGCACATGTGAAAGCCTGGTGAATAGAAAGTACTTATTTTTGTTTGGCTACTGCTGAAGTCTGTTTTATTGTGCCTTAAGCAGACTAAGGTTTGATTTTACATTCGGATGATTGATTGCTATGTTTAATGTTGGAATTGTTATCAATTTAAAAAGTTGGTTTTAAATAGACGATATTTTATTGCTTTGTTGTTAACTACTAACCAGTGATTGATCTGGAACTGTGATACGCCGTGGGTGGTGCAGGAAAATAAAAAGTGAATAGTGGAAATGGCGTCACATTTCAGACCAAGCAGAGTATTTTTCTTTAATTCATTGAGAAAGACTCATCTAAGGTCAAAACGTGAGGTCATTACAGTTTTCTGCATTAAAATCAAAAGTCATTTGGGTTGGTAAGTAGTTTTCAACAGCTAATCGTTTATTTAATTGGAAAGTACAAAGGAAATATGTAAATGCTTGCTTTACCATTTTATATAACCATAGCAAACTAACAAAAGCGCCACCAATGTGACTATAGCAGCCTTAAATAAATACTTTATAATATACAGTATTTACATCATCAAGCTGCCCACCTTGGAGCAGTTCAAGGAGGCCATCAGATGCGAGTAGTCATCCAGCGTCATGTTTTTACTTGCACATATTTCTATTGTTGTATATATTTTTGGCACCCAATTACACAAGCTGTCCACCGTCGGCAGCCAAACCCTTGTCTAGATGCTGAACAGGCTTTGACAAGTAGCTGAATAGATAGATGTATAACCTTGCTCTATTTCCCTAAAAACTGTCTAGATACGCTTCATGCCCTGAAAAGCACACCACACTAATACTTAAAATAGAAGCAAAGAACCGGAATCACAGAAAAAGGTGTCAATGTCACAAACATCTGCGCGCGTACATGTCCAAGTTTTATGTTTACTTGCGGGTAAAACGAAAAAACAACAACCACAGCAACAGCAATTTTGGGTTCAACTCTTCACCCTTGATATTTACAACGAAAACAAAACCCCCAAAAGTCTTGAGGTACCATTCCTACAACACAAAACCTCATGGTCTTTAATGAATGTCAAGTCATTACCACAAGGGAAACTGAACAGAATGCATTGTGAAATATGTATGATGAAATATGACATATTATTTTAAATATCTGTGTTTGCATACAAAGATCAACACTTAAGTTCATTCATACTTTGTCATGTTAGTTTATTGTCATATGTGAGCTATTTGGCTGTTGTAGGTCATGCCATCTATTGTACTACAATGTAACCATGGTAACATATTTGTGTACCAAGTTGTAAATCAACATGAAGCGTTGTCAATACAAACATTATAGTGTGTACTTGGAAAAGAACAGCGCAATAACAACTCAAATGTCTTTTGTGGTGAATGCAAACATCAACTCAAGTTAAGAAAGGTTGCAAACAAAACAACAAAAGATTTACTATGCATTGGTAGTTACCAACAGGAGCGAGGGTACAAGCTAGTCTATAAAAATTGTTTTTTAAATTTAATGAAACCCTGACTAAACAAAGTAAAGACAACAAGTGTTCTCATAAAATGCACCAGGATTTCTTGTTATCTTCTGAGAAAAAATGGAATGCGTTCAGCCTAAATTGACCACACCTTGGTCATATATGCTGGTATCTATGAATATGGAACCGTTCACTCTAAATTGACCACACCTTGGTCATATATGCTGGTATCTATGAATATGGAATGCGTTCACTCTAAATTGACCACACCTTGGTCATATATGATACACAATGGTGGCAGCCTATCGATCTCTTGTAATCCTAAATTATACGACAAAAGGACAAATGTCTTGATTCAGGGATTATACTATGAGCATGATTTCCAGAACCCTTTGTCCCTCTTTGTGCAGGAAAAAATAAGCAGCTGCCCAATGGAATGTCCGGGCTTATACAGGTGTCACTCGGCTTTCACCTCATACCAACAAATAATAATAATAATTTGAAAAATGAGTTAATCAGTCATACATTTTTCTGGTTCAAAATAGTTGTGAGTCTAGCCACATCTTCCAGCGGTAACTAATTAAGCACACATAAGTATGTATGGTCTATGTTAGTCTCAATGATCAAAAGATTAGCAGGATTGGAATGATTGTGAACTTGAAGACATCAACAGAGAAGAAGTAAAATGACTTTCTTATTACTAACCTCATTTTGTGTGTAGTTTTCTAACGTAAAATCTTCATCTTCTGCATCCAGTAATTCTTGTACCTTTTTCTTGTAACTAAAGTCAATCAAAACAACAACAAAGTAGAATTAGGGTTCTTTTTGAATTTCATCTACTTCATAAAATGAAGAACATAGATATGACAGCTTTTACAAGTTGTTGTACCAGTGAAGCAAGCTGACCATCTAAAGTCAGAGCTTTCACAATAACATCAACACACACATATCACCTCTTCAGCTGTATTTGTGTGGTTTTCTGTTTGTGGTTTTGTGTGAACATCTACGAACCTAAAGAAATATGGATTTCTGAAACACTCTTCTACAGGACTGATACTTCCTGGAGGCAATGGAGGCAATCACCTTCATGCCCTTGGTCATTCCTTCTAGAGGTGTACTTTACAAAACAAAAAATGCCTTTCCCTAAGCAAAATCAGGCCTTCTATGCAGACCTCGCACTAAGCTTTTTGTAAAGTAGCCAACAGGGCTAGTAAACTGTGTGTTTATATACTTGCCCCATGTATTGTCTTCAATGTATCTTTCTGAAGTATTAACGGTAGCGATCACAACCAGTTTAATGGCCAAATATAGTTACATTCACACACTCAAAAATACATGTACTCCTTTATTTTCTCAAAATGTATTATTCACATCCGAAAAGGAAGAATTATGAGCATTTTAAACAAGTAGGTTGCACATTTTTTAAGTAGTCCACAGGGCAAGTTGAGAAGTGCCGTTTACTTGCCCACAGCATTTTTGACCACCATACAATGTATGCATGGCTAGTGCTAAGGGTGAGCTCTGCTATGTTGTTATACGCACACTGCTCAGCTTCAATGTGAGGCTGTATTCAAATTAGCGGCTATGGCTACAGGTATGGCTACGACTGTTGCTAAGGGTGTTGCTAAGGACATCCTCAACTTCAACGCATGAAGACGCTGCGATCCAGCTGTAGCTTTAATCTTCTCATTCATTGCCATAACTCTTGTGTGATATATGGCCATTAGTCAATCTGCACCTATAGGTCTGGTATTTCACACAGTTTGACAGAAGCCAAGACCTCTAAGATGCCCTGGTCATGACCTTGATGTCAACACATCACCACCCCCACCTCCTTGAAGAGGTAGAATATATGGACAACTTCCTAATGACTGAAATATTTGAGGCCACAGCTTGGTCTTGAGTTTGAGCTCAGTCAGTTATTTAGAAAAAACAAGTGTTGTCCTTGTGGGGCTTCAAACAGGCAGGCAGAGCTCAAGCTGGAGCCCAAGCTGGAGCCCAAGCTGGAGCCCAAGCCGGAGCCCAAGCTGGAGCCCAAGCCGGAGCCCAAGCCGGAGCCCAAGCCGGAGCCCAAGCCGGAGCCCAAGCCGGAGCCCAAGCTGGAGCCCAAGC
>JAUELU010000041.1:704939-719744 GCA_032357145.1 Evasterias troschelii | reverse complement strand
AAGTAGTTTAGTTGAAGTTTCTTTTTGTGTAGGAGTAATAAGTAGGAACTATGAAAAAGCTTGAATTTGGGTCACATGATTGGTTCCACTGAGGGTAAATGTTTGCAAGAGGAATGCAGTCCAGTTAAGCAGAACTTGCTTGTGCTCAGCAAATCTGTACTTAATTGAACACTGACCAATAAAAGCTTCTTACCTGTGACCCTGGTGTACGTCCCATAGGCTGAGTGTAGTATCAACAGAGGCTGTGACCAGACGCTGTCTGCCTACGAAGCAGCAATCTGTTATTGCATCATAATGTCCCACAAAGCTTCGAACCTCCTGTTTAATACAAACAAAAATTTGAAATAATTTCTCAACCATATCTCAAGATACAAGTTTATGTTTGGAGGTTTATCTAAACTTTGAAAGAGTTGAATATTGATGATCCGTTTTAGGGGAGAGGAGAGAAAAGACTGAGCAAATCAATCAACACATCACTCCTTGCATTATACTGCATACAATACCGGCAATTCAAAATACAGTGTGCCCTCTAGTGTCAACCCGAACAGGCCACTTTTGTCAAAGTGGGTGGACTACCTCAGCACCGCACAGGCAGTATGGGACCTTGACATGTCTGACATGGATGTAAAAAACATTTTCTCAGCCTAACAAACAAACCATCTTATGCCATAAACACACAAAATGCAACCTTGCTGCTTTACAAACCACAATGGTCTTAAAGCAAACGAGGTCATGCTACACTAAGACCAAACATTTGTCAGCCATTTGTCAGCCTTGTCATATGTTACACTGCCAAAGTGGCACCTCCTGTAGAGGGCGAACTCTATTGCGAATCACACATATTCACACAGACATGTCACACTATTAAAGCAAAACTATATTTCAAAAAATGTCATTTTAAGATAAGAAAAGAAATATACATAGAATGACAAATCTAGCATTTGTATCTCACCTTAGCAGTTTCACGTTCAAATAATTGGACGGTGCAGTCTTTATTTCCACAGACAACAAGCTGCTCATCAGGAGAGATAGCTAGACATGTGACAGCCTGGAAGACAAAAGACAAATCATGAGATTGAAAACAAGACAACTCATTACAAACTCATTACAAACTCATTAGAGCAGGCTAGTTGAAACAATAAGACCATTAATTACTCTCTATGTGGCAATCACAAGAAGAAGTCCCCTTGATCCGTGTAGTAACAATCCGTTGTTTGGATATGAGACGGGCGGACCAGATCAAGAGAAAACAGAGCAGGAACTCACTTTAATGGAAATTCTTGAGCAGAAACTTTTCTAAAACATTTTGCTGCTAAGCAAAAACGTGCAGGAAACCAGTCACAACTAGTACATATGGCATGGTGTTTTGATTGGTAATCTTATTCTGGTAAGCATAATTTTGCAGTCCCTATAGGCAGCTCTATGACATCGGGTCGTGTCGTCCAAGGATCTTTAGTACAACCCACCTGAGTAAATCCAGTGATGGTCATGGCACAATCCTCTTGCCCCTCCCTCTTATTCTTCCACACTACAAGACTCCGCCTCGAGGCCACACCCCCACTTTCAACTGCCTTCATCATTGATTGACAGACAGCTGATTCTGATGGCTCATTAGCTGCTTGTTGCCATGTGAGGGCGGGTAGGTTGGAAATGATGTGAAGATTATGAGAAACAAATGAGCGGAACTCCTGTATTATACAAAACAAATCCACTGTTGAAATCCAAACCAGTATCTCATCATTCAGATGTAAAAAGTTCATATTAAATTTTAAGTCCTTCAATGGATAACTATGATGACATGGTGGTTCAAATGGACACATGGGTAGGATCTGAAAATTGTTATGGTGAAAAGAACAAGAAAGTAAGATTTGCAGTGACACCAAGTATATAAGTATAGGATTTGAAACTATGCATTGTGAACATACAATCTAGTAAGGTTTGCAGTAACACCATGTACATGAAACCTCTCTCTGAGTTGTAGAAGTTCTGTAAAGAACAGCTGGTATAACAACTCCATTTCGATCAGTATATGCTCTGATCATCTTCAGGAGAAACATGGGAATGATGTGGAATTTTTGAAGATGATCATGATAATATTGATCATAATAATATTGATCATAATAATATTGATCATGATAATACAGATCATGATAATATTGATCATGATAATATTGATCATAATAATATTGATCATAATAATATTGATCATCATAATATTGATCATAATAATATTGATCATGATAATATTGATCATAATAATATTGATCATAATAATATTGATCATGATAATATTGATCATAATAATATTGATCATCATAATATTGATCATCATAATATTGATCATGATAATAGTACTAAAAGAAATGTTGATGATAAAAATTCACCCACCTGTACTTGTGGCTTAGCCAAGAACTTTTCTCTGTCTCTAACAGCGGCCCTGTTGGCTATTCCTCCAACTGATGTCACTCCCCCAATAAAATCATCTAATAGCTGGGACGCCAATCCCAGCATGCACTTGGCATAAATGAACGGCAGACTGCACAGGACTGTTTGGAGTTCTGCGTATGCCGCTGTCCGGGACAGATGGTAGGGTAACTCACTGAAGGCTCTTGGCTTTTGACCAAACCAGGAACCATTTAGCAGTGGGTCAGCTTCTTGCATGAAATAACCTAGATTAAAAAAACAAAAATTAAAGCAGTGAAGTACATTATGTCTCATTCCCAATAACATTTTGGAAAGCCATCGATGCTCAATCATAAATTTATTTTTAGTGCGTATTTGTAGGTTGTTATGTAAGCTGTATTTCTTACTGAATGGATTACCCAGGATAAACAAGAAATAAAAAGTAAATAAAAATAATAAATCTATTTTATCCTGTTCATAAGTGTGACATCATTCCACTTTAAGCCACGCCCACTTCACGCAAACTGGTTCCATTGATTTACCATAGGAGTTGCATTGAGCTAGATTTCCTTTAATAATTTATGCAAGAAAAGTTTAATTATTGGACTTCAACTTCTTCAAAGATAAGATTCTTCTCAGAATTAAAAGTTTTTGTCATGAAATGCTTTTAAACGATGAAATGAGTGATTTGTGGTATTTATAAACATCGGTATGCCAGCTTTGCAGCCGGAGTTAGTGAACATTTTGGGCATGCAGCAGTCCTTACCAGCTAGTAAAGTATGTAGCCTGGCCTCTATGTCTGCCCCAGCTCCTCTCATATAACGCTGTCTCACAGCATGGTTGATTTCTCCATGAGCCAGGCTAAGATGATGAACACTGCAGTAGAACAAAACAAAAAAACATGACCAGTCTTCCAAATATTTTCCCACGAAGACAATATAGTTTTGTTGTTTCCAAAATTAATTCTGCTGGTCGACAACCAATGAAAGGAAATATTCATCACCTTCAAGAGACAACTATGTGACTCAAAGTATTAATTATTTCCCTAGAGTGAATCAATGTTGATTAAAGAATTTGTGATGGTGTCTAAAGAGCCCCTAATGAGGACTTCAATCTCACCTGTGTCCAGCTGGACTCAGGAATCCTTTGAGACTTCTCATTAGCTGAGCAAACACAGCCTGAGGAAGCATTCCATCAGCCGTCAGACGAATATTCTTTACATCTTCAAGACGATACTTTCCTCCACCAAGGAGGGTGTGTAGACTTAGAAGACTGTGGAGCTCCTCCTCAAGCAACCCTTCAAGACAATTAAACAATTTTTAAAAATAAAATGAAGACTGGGGGATAAATTTTCTCAAACTATCATAAAACAGTGTCGTGGCTGAGTGGTCTAGTGCACCGGGATCAAGTTCTGGAGTTGCCAGAGTGTGGGTTAAGGTCCGGGTAGCGACACGTGTGTCCTCAAAACACTTTACTACAATCTACATGTTCTTCAGTTTGGACACAAAGTAATAGGTCCCCTGTATTGTGTAAAGCATGTAAGAGAACCAGATACACTTTAAACAGAAGGGGTTTGCCTCAGCATTTTTGGTATGGTCTGTCAACAATATGCACCATAGCACATTATAAATTTATACTATTACTATTATTATAAAACAACAAAGACTGAACAAATTATTCAAATCAAAATTCTTACCCTCTCTTGCGCAGACAAGTAAAGTGAGGGCAGTAGAGAGAAGATCTTTGCCGTGGTCAACTTCTAGTCTCTGCATGACCTCCTGCAACAAGGCACTAATGGTCTGAGACATCCTCTTCAGTCTCTCTGATACCTGAAACAATAACGGGAGTACAGGGCAATGCTGTCATCTTAAAGTAAACTCTGGTTTTCCTTTACTTCAAGAGAAATCTTACATTTTTTCTTCAGATATATTCTCCACGATGTTTTCCGTGTCATAGCCGAACAGTCGAGTGAACCTCACTCAATTTCTGGTAGCTAAGGGGTGTGGTTAACACTAGTGTCCTTAGACACACAACTACAATTGCTTCTCTTCACCCGGAGCTTACCGTGTACCCGTGAGGTCAGAAATGGTTCTGGTGATTGATTTAGCTTGGTGTGCTACACACTTGGCAGCCAAGGGAGCTGAGATGGTTTAAGGAATGAAATAAACGGCCCAGGGACATTAAATGGATAATAATGTTCCTGAGCTTTGAGTGTCAAAATGAGGAATAGACCGTATCGAATATGACGTTACCTTGCAATGTGACCCACAACATGGCGTCTGTGAACGTGTGCGTGTGCGTGTGCGTGTGCCATAGAAATCAAACCAAGAACGTTGAGAGCATGAAAGTGGCCATATCATAGGACAGGCTGTATGCGCGTCTAAACACAAACACGCTCACAGACGCCATGTTGTGGGTCACATTGCAAGGTAACGTCATATTCGATTCGGTCTATACTGGGGCTATATAAACGTCTATTATTATTCTTATTCTTCTTCTTATTGTTATTAAAATGACATACTTGCTCAAAGACACCAAAGACACGCAGCTCCTCACAGGCGAGGCTGAGAAACAATGGAAGATTGGCTTCCCTCTTGGAGACAAGTAGCTTCATCTGGTGAAACAAAGTTTTAAAGTAAGACCATCTTGTACCAATAATAAAAATGTAATTAATCAACAAAGTTATTTTCAGTTGTACAACTTTGGAATGGTTACAATTTATTCATGTATAGCATTTCCTTTTAGATAATTTTGCTGTTTATTTTATTACCTGGTTGTTAAATGCAGATTCATCCAGTGTCTTACGATGCACAGCCAACATTCTCCTGACCACTGTGGCCTTGTCCAAGAGGTCAAGAGGTCGTAGGCTCAGACAGGATGGACTACGGCGAAGCAATGCCTTATGGGATTGACCCTCCTCAACTGTACTGACAACAAACATCACATCCTGGAAATAAAGGAAAATGAACCAAACTTTCAGCACAAAATAATGAGAGCTTTAAGATGCCCCCAGGTGCTATGAACCACTGTACAAGAACTTGTATTTTTTTTATTATGTGAGATACAATATTATTATAAAATGGGGATACAACATTAATGCACTGACAAAGCATTGCTGAACTGCTAAGTTGGAACACAAAACAACAACAAATTACAACTAATCACCTGCTCAAAACGAACTAAAACTACAAATTAATAAATCCATTTACTTCATATTAACAAAGCTTGAGCTCCTGTTCAATAAGGTTCGGGAGGTTTGAGTTATTGACCATACTTAAAGCGGATTAGTGTTTGTTTACCTGGATTAGTAAGAGTATTTAAAAACCAGGTGAATGTTTTTATCCATCCCAAAAAGAATATTCTCCAAAGACAGAGTGATCGAGAACAGATTTGCCATACTTTGATTCAGCTATCTTTTTAGATTACGGTCCAAAGGGACTTAACATTTGTATAGACCTGTAACAGTGGTCTGTGTAATCTATCTGACCACTACAGTGTTACTAATGACCTCTCTTTCTACCTTACCTTAGGGAGTTCTTTGGGTAACCATTCCATGTTCTTGGCTTGATGAGCTTCTTCCATCTGATCCAAGCCATCCAGGAATATCACCAGAGGTGAACTCCCACAATGCACTGCAGCAGCCTTCAGGAACTCTGGGAACTTGGTCATCAGTTTGCTGGAGAGACAAGATGGTGTCGATCGCATCAACAGATATAAATATGTGAAACCCAACACTAGAATCAGGCAGTACTCAGGAAAAATGAAATGGCACTTAAAGTGAAGGAAGCTCTCTGAAGACCAGAAAACTAACAATGACTTTATAGTTATACTGTACTCTTGCTTTCAAGGGAAATTTAACAATGGACATTTTATTTATACATTTTTTTATAATTGGTAAAATCAGTTCAGCATGGAAGCTGTTTTCCACCGATGCCCAGTCGAACCACTAAAAACATACAATACTACAATCTTACCAAAGTGTGCAACCGAACAATAAAGGGACAACTCAGGGTTTGCCTTAACCTTTTCAGTGACTAACCAGTGGGAGTAGTTAGCTCGCCACTTCACTAGTCCACCAAATTTATGACTTCTCCAAATTTCATATTA
Organism: Evasterias troschelii; assembly: GCA_032357145.1. Taxonomy (NCBI): domain Eukaryota; kingdom Metazoa; phylum Echinodermata; class Asteroidea; order Forcipulatida; family Asteriidae; genus Evasterias; species Evasterias troschelii. Next base: position 713,234 of record JAUELU010000041.1, on the reverse strand, counting down.
TATAGGGATGCTTTTCAACAATGAACTAGCCAGCTGGGCCACTTGGCGTGAAGTTTGTCTGGTCATCAGGTGCTTCAACTACCAATTGGCCAGCAGACCAGTGTTAATGGAAAACATGGCAAATCATTCTAAAAGAATTCTTAAAGTTTAAATACTTCTTCCAAGACAGAACTTACTTGAAGTCTTCAGGTATGGATAGAGAGAGAGCAAAACGCTTCTTTAGTTCCAGACACAAGCGACGTAACATTGCTAGAGCGTTACCGGATCCCACTGCTGCCCCTACAAGATGCACCAAGACGTGATTGCCATCTCTCTCATCGATCCTGCTCTTGTAGCGAGTAGCGAGACAGGACTGAAATAATACAAGAGAAAATAACTTTAAGGTTAGTCCCCAAAGAATTAGAAATACTTACACTGCATGACACCATCCAAAAAAATCACACAATTACAAAATTGACGGGCACTTTTCAAGTGATCGTTTGATATTTGCATGTAGAATACAATTACTTTTAAATTGTCCAAACCATTAGATATTGACCCTGGCATACCTTTTGGAAGAAATTTTACAAAAAAATTTCCAGTTTAATCATTCAAATGCATTTCTTATAAGAGAAACTATTAATTCTGAGAAGACCTTAGACTTTGAAGAATTTTTAGTAATATCAAAGTCTGACTATTAAGCCTTCCTCGCATAAATCAAAAAAGAAAAACCAACTCAACCAATGGGCTTCTGGTAATCAGTGAAACCAGTTTGCGTTAAGTGGGCGTGGCTTATAGCGGACTTACATCAAACTTTTGTTATTTTTTTGATTAACTCACCATGAGGGCGGTCTTTCCACATCCACTCTTTCCGCTGATGACAACGAGACCTTTACGACATGAATCAATCAGCTCAAGACACTGCTTCAACTGGGTCTTACGACCGCTAAAACCTGCTACATGAGCATCCAGAAAAGCCTGATGAAGGGCTCCCTCGTGTGTCAACTCATCAAGGAATGCTTCCTGAGGATTCAAATGTCAGAGGTCGTTATTAATTACCTATTCATGTCATTAAACAGAAACAAAGTAATACGAATGTATTTAAATTTGAGAAGGCTTCACATCTTGTCTAACAATCCAAGAGAGTAATTTTGGCTAGAAATCTTTCAAGTCTTTAAGAATATAAAAATGACTCTGACCTGGCTCAAGTCATGGCCGAGTGGTCTACTGCATCGGACACAAGTTCTGATGGCCTAGTCATTGGAATGTGGGTTCCAATCCTGGTCATAACACTTTTGCCTTGAGCAAGACACTTCACCATAAATTACTTCATTTAACCCGGGTGTATAAATAGGAACCTGTGAGGGCTGAGACGTTATTAAGTTGGATCAACCCCTCAGGGTTAATTTAAGCAACTTGGGGTTGTATGCTCCCCAGGGAGTTAATCAAGTTTGAGCAAAAATCTTGGGGTTGAACACCACTAAATCAACTCTCATTGCCTAAATATTCAAAATACACAAACAATACATAGAAGTCTCACAGCTTTCACAGTAAAGAGACAATTATTAAATGGCTGTTGAGCTTTTATTATCTGCTCAATTTGATATGGGGAGTCCCTGGGCCCATCGAGTTATTCCCCCTCCAAATAAAATCACCCCTGCACCGGTGTAAATTTCCAAACGTCCGAGCATCAATCTTAAAAAATGTCCCTACACCTCTCGGCAAATAGAACCATTTTTTTCATATCTATGTCATCCAAAATACCTTAAGTTGGAAGTTGACAAACCCCAGGTCACAATCGGGCAAATTTTTTACACTTTATCCCTTTTATTGGGCTCTCAAATCTGTCTAGTAATAGAGAATCTTTTGGTCCTAAAAAATATTAATGATTATTGAGGACGACGATCTGTTTTCTCCCTATTAAGTGGGGTGCACCCTTAGTATGCCCAATGAATAGGGATAATAATTTGTAAAATCCCTTAATCTACCTCTAGCTGCTAAGATATGTGCTTTCTGGGAAAGGACGGATTCAGGCAATTCAAGGTAATTAGGATTAATACTTTAAGCCCTTTAATCTTGTTTATCCTTTCCTAACTTACCTCTTCAGGATAGTCCCTGACGAAAGAATTCCAGAGATTGTTGACAACTCTCAAACCCAACTCCTCCAAGTTAGTTGTGACTGGTTTACCATCTACTACACCGCCAAAACGACATGGATACCTGAAGAGGAAATTATTGCTATTATTATTATTTTAAATTTATTTAAGACTTTCTTTTATTCATGGTGAGACCCATTCAACCAAAAGGTTGTTTTTGAAGGGGCTGTGAGAACATTCACAAAACAGTAAAACAGAGCATAAATAAAGAGAAAAATCATTTTAACTGCAAATAACACCTAATTAAAAAAAAACATCAGTATATTTTGGTTAAAATTTTGCTTTCAAATTATTGCTTTGGTTTTCGTCTAAATATTTCTGCCATACTTTATGGCTTCTTTACAGTACACAAACTTTGTTTTAATCATTCTGTGCTGAGATCCAAATTGACAAAACCAAAACATATAAAAAACATTTTGTTGTTGTTACTTATTTGGGACTCACAATCAATTCAATTCATATCTCAATTGCATCCAGATAAAGAATGTTATGTCTGTTTAAACCAACAGGTTTTCAGAATCCTGTATAGTAGGGAAACAAACCTGAGGTGGGATGTGAACCACCACGTATGTGTGTTTGAACCCAGTATACAGGTAAAACAAACTCAATATTACTCACTATCAGATTTGAATAAATAATTCTGTGTTGACAATACAAGTGTATACTATTATTTGACAATTATATATATTAATGGGGAAAAATAATGAAGAATTTCACTAATTTATGAAATTCATTCAACCCTAAGTCAGTTCATAATCTTGGACGGAAGAGACATTAAAACAAAGATTTTTTTTTCTTTTTTCAGAACCCTAACTCACAACTCTCAAAGAGAGATCACATTTCAAAGAGGTGTTTAACTGTTACTGCAAACCTTACTAGATTGATTCTCTGTGAAACGTTTCAAATCCTTACTTAAAGAAGATGCACTCTTACCCATCAAAGACTTCTAATCCACTGCCTTTAATCAGCTGTTTGAGATTCTTCATCTTTTCCTTAGAAGAGTCCGACTCTACTTGGAATGCATTCGTGCAAGATGGAGGTAACTCTCTGTAAAAATTGTCAACAAAGATTTATTGAAACCGTTAATTGTGAATCAGATCTATTTCTACTCTCTAACATTTTTCAAACTAGAGAAAACTTTTGTCTGAACTCAGTAAGGTACCTCTTTCAAAAATGTTTTTACTAGATTCTAAATCAACTCTAATCTGGTTTGAGCTCACAAGATGACATAATACCAAAAGTTGGTGGCACACCTATCTGGAGTCCTTAGATCAGTCGATTTGGTGAGAATTGAAATAGGGGCCTTGGGCCATGATTTCTCTTCAGACCTGAAAGGTGCCTTGTCTACTCTTGCACCATGCTTGCCTAAAAGGAACACTAGGCAAATAATAATGGACATTGTAGGAACAGTGGTGAATGACTTTTTTTTTTCTGGTCAGAAACTGGAGGTCAATTGGTCCCATAAACCATTTATTTATTATTATAATGAAAAAATTGAATCTTAGAATGATTTTCCTTCAATGCCATTTAAAAAAACCTTTTGCTTATATGATGGAAACAAAATACAAAATAATATTAAAATATGCCTCTTACAGCATTTTCCAGTTGATACTGGAGACCAGTTTTTAATATACCTTTTAAATTTTTTAAAAATAATCCCTTAGCTATTACTTTTCTATATGTTAATGGATAAAGTACAGGCAGTTGTTGGTACAAAATACCTAATAATCAGAGATGTGATAGGCTCAACTCTGAGCGCAATATGGGGAAAGCTCGCGAGTTTTCATTAATAACATTTATCTTTGGTTTTAAAAGCCCTACTCTGCAATCTGGGGCGTTATACATGGTTTTATCTTAGTTTTTTTATGAATTTGATTTTAAGTTATTAAAACAAATAAAAATAAAAAATTGTTTAGGGGGGGGGCAAAAAACAGATATTTCTTTAGGATAACAAAAATTGATTTCCGGTTGAAAGCAGAGGAATCCTATCCCTGAATAATATGCTGCATCTGTGTTGTTGGAGACCAGAGACCTAGACCTATAATTATACTATCATTGTAAATGGTTCTATGATTTGGCCTCACTGCCTTATGGGATTGTTTTGTTTTTTTTTTGTTTTTTTTATTCCTTCCTCCCCCCTTTCCATCTCCCCCTCCCCTCCCCCAACCACCACAGCCCACCTCTCTTTGAAAAGCTCCCTCACATTACCAGCTTCTTCAAGTTTTCCCCCTTTTTACACCTGTGTCCTAGGTCCCCACCTTTATTCAATTTGTATTGACCGTAAACCCTGTTGCATTTTTAAAAATTGTCCTAATGTATATTTCTTAATATTGTATCCTTGCTATTTGGTAAATGACAATAAAGGTATAGGCCTTTCTATTCTTGATAAACATACCAGGCTAGTTGGCATGGATGGCTGAATGTTAGCAAAACATTGTATCATGTAAACGGATGTTGTGACAAAAATCAAAATTTTCTGCAAACTTTCAACTAAATAAAAAATACCTCCCATCATAAGTTAAACACTGCTTTTGAATATTTGTGTAACATTAATACAAACTGTGGCTATCTGTTTTTGTTTTGCGTTTATGGCTTTCCATAGTTTTCCAAACCTCAGTTGGCGAAAAATTGGGCTGTGACATTGCAATAGAAAGGTCTATAACAAATAAAAATACTCAGTAAACCACAAGGTACAGGCAAAGATGACCGTAGCTCTTTGCTCCACAACCGTATAATATTTTGCATAAAGCATACGCGCATTGCGCACGCTTAGGCCTAATAAAAAAAAAATTATGTTGGCATAACGGGCCAGAAAAAATAGGGTAGGTAGGTAGGGTTTTAATTTTATTTTTAAATATGTTTTTATTTCATAGTCTAGGTATAGGATAGGATAGAATAGGTAGGACATTCCAGCAATATAAGCCTGCAGTGTTTAAATGGCCTAGATTTTGGGAAATCTTTCCCATCATCTAAAAACATTTTGCAGACTGGTTGAACGAGACTACACATGCATAAAAGTACTATCAGCCAGTGACGATCTTCTGCATGTTGTGCAAAACATTGTGCCCTCCAAAGTACAATGAATGCTATGGCCAAACAATTGAAGAAAAACAGAGATTTTTTCAGTATTTTTAACTGATTTATAGACTTTAGTAAATTAGTAAATTTCTTCCCCTGTTTTAGGGTAGGTCGGGTTACGACAACACAATTTTTTTTGGTTAGGCATTATTATACTGTAACACGCCGTGTTCGTAGTCTAAGAACTTTTAAAAACAGAAAACCAAACAGATGTGGTTTGAAGAAACTCCAACTCTAGCCCTAATTTCTGGCCCTATATTGTTCATGATTAAAACAAAGGAGAGACAGAGGAAATGGACAATGAGAACAGAGATTTAAGTTTCGATTGGTTTCATTTGTTATTATTTCAACACCCATCTGATCACTTACATTTGACATTTTATTAGCAAGCTTGGCGAGGCGTTGTAAAAGAGATGTTTGCAAAGTCGACGTCTAATCAAAAACAGGAGTTTCAATTTCATTCTCTTGTCAGTAGATCTGGTGAACAGTAAAGTGGCCCCTGGGGATCCAGGGACCATTCACAAACTGCATATCAGAATGACTACCACCCAAATCTGTAAGTGCTTCAACTAATCTAGTTTAATTCCTGCACTGCACGGTACCCACAAGTGACCATTTTGTCACAATATGTAACACATACATACATTCAGATACATGTACAAAATGCGCAAGGAAGTGTCGTGGTTTCAATTAATTAACACTACATGTACGGTAAACACACCTGTTCGTTGCACTTGCAGATTTGTAGGTGTTTCTGCAATTGGCACAAAAGCACCTCTTGATTGTTTGTTTGTTTGTGTTTTTTTCTTCTTAATCGATCTTTTTCCTTCGAACTCTTATCTATAGCATAACTCAAGATTGAAATTGAATTGAACATTGAAACTCATCAAAAAATTTGACCAACAAGACAACTAAGCTTGATGAAATCATAATGACGTCATCCGGTTTCCAATAACATTAAATCAAAGTTTAGCATTTGAAAAAAATCAACCACATGTTGGATACTTTTACAATCTATACATCGGCCAGTCTGCAGAGTGTGACTTTATATAACCTTGACTTCCAGGTTCAAACCAAAAGTTGAAAATTTCAAAAGTTTATATCTCAAGAACTAACAATCACTTCATCAAGTTGAAAATTTCTAAAGTTTATATCTCAAGAACTAACAATCACTTTTTCAAATTTTTGCACCACGTTGAATATCTTTGAGCCTACTCAAACTTTTACATAGAGGTGATAACAGTTTGACCTTCACTACTTTTGGTTGAAACTAGAAGTCACAGTGCACATATGTTGACCAATTACATTGATAGCGTATGATAATGTATTATAGCACCCCTTACAAATATTCTGCCTTTTGATTGGTTTAGAGCGCATCACATGATATGTCTTAGTTTTACTAGAAACCCGGCGCAGCATATCACATGATAAAGGGTGTACTATCACATGGCCGCCGATGTACTATCCCATGGCATGTAGTACCTAGACGTCTTTTTTACCCACCTCGAACCCAATCAGTTGTGCATCTGTGTATCTGAAATGCGTGTACGAACGTTACATGTACGAGGATAATAAATAGTTTGTTATAAAACAAATATTGACTGCTTTTACTTGTGCTATGGTTAAAACTCGGCTTTGCCTCTGGAAAATTGAACGCTCCGGGGATCACCTAGGGAGTCGTAGTTTTAACCATAGCACACAAAGCAGTCAATGTATAGGTAAGGTTATCGACATGTACCACATAGAAATGCATTTAACATTGGTGTAACATTATATATTGACCATGCAAAAACTGACAAAAATTGTAAACCAAACACCCTCTTCAACTATTCACAAACTCATAGCTTTGAAATCAAACTTAACTGAACATTAAATCTCACCACACAATTGAACCACAAAATAAAGACGGCACCTGAACATTGACGTCATGATGACGTCATCAGGTGTCAAATAACATTAAATTGAAGATCAATATATTTGAAAACAAATATAACTCCGAACCACACATTGGATTTGTACAATCTATACATCTACATGTATGGTTTGCAAACTTTTTTTTTTTTTTTTCTTCTTCATCGATCTTTTTCCTTGAAACTCTTACATGTATCTATAGCATATGTAACTAAAGATTGAAATTCAATTGACCATTGAAACTCATTAAACAATTCAACCAACAAGACAACTAAACTTGATGAAATCATAAGGAAGTCATCTGGTACCCAATAACTTTAAATCAAAGTTTAGCTTTTGAAAAAAAATCAACCACATGTTGGATACTTTTACAATATATACATTGTCAGAAAGGTCATCAAATGTTAAACGGCCAGTCTGCAGAGGGTGACCTAATATAACCTTGACTTCCGGTTCAAACCAAAAGTTGAACATTTGAAAAGTTTATATCTCAAGAACAAACAATCACTTTATCAAATTTTTTCACTGCATTGAAGATCTTTGAGCCTACTCAAACTTTTACAAAGAGATGATAAAAGTTTGACCTTTACCTTTGGTTGAAACTAGACATCAAAGTGCACATACATTGACCAACATTGATAACGAATGATAATGTACTAGCACATGTACACATAAATTAATCAACATGCACCGCATATAAATGCATTTAACATTGGTATAACATTATATATTGACCATGCAAAAACTGAAAATTGTAATCCAAACACCCTCTTCAACTATTCACAAACTAATAGCTTTTAAACTAAACTTAACAGAACATTCAAACTCATCAGACATTTGACCCTTAAAAGTGACTAGCATTGTGATCCTAAGGTCTAAAGATATTGTTGTAGAGAAGATGACGGGGGGGAAAAATCAGTTTTAAATGCGGGAGAAAAACCGCAGATAGGGAAAACCCACGCATTCAGGTAGTGGCTTAACACGTTGACTGCTGGTCATAAACTTGAAGGGGCGTTCCCATTTGCCAAGCATCCCAGTGTGATGCATGCGTGCATACCAAATAGGTACTTTTTTTTTTGTCAACATGTTGTAGGATACAAATTCTAACGATGTGTGCTCACCACTGCCAGAAGCGTATACGTTGCGTTCTCAGTGATGCCAGTGTATTCAA
>JAUELU010000041.1:692777-704839 GCA_032357145.1 Evasterias troschelii | reverse complement strand
CAACAGCTAAATATCAGTCACAAGCAATGTATAAGGCATGAAATTTTGGCCAGTAACATGTGTAAAATAAGCAAGCTATTTTCTTGCTTAAGCAAATTTTTTTGCTTAAGCAGCTCCATGAAATTGGGTCCTGAATGCAATGAATGGAGGTCATGCAGAGGTTAGGAGGTGTACAGTCCCCAAACAGCATGGGAATATACTAGAGATAAACTACATATGCAAGGCGTAAATCCCAGATTTGAAATGAAGTTCACAGAGGTGAATGGACGGGAAGAATGAACCATTAGCCAACCCGAATACCAAGAATGGAGGTCATGCAGAGATCAGGAGGTGTGTACAGTCCCCAAACAGCACAGAAATATACTAGAGATAAACTTCAAAATAATATTTACAATGACATGTTATATGATTACAAACTGATTGGGGAAACTTGACAAGGACGAAGCTTCATTGAACTCTCTACAAATGAATACTGTTCCAATTAATAATAGCAGCTAATGTTCTGTAGAAGAGTAATAAATCAATGTACAGCTTGATTCTCCTCAGTCATAGTTCAGTTGTTTTATGAGGATCAATGTCAGTTGCAGATGGATACAAATCAAAACGTCCCTTCCATCATTTTATGAACAAAATCTTGATGCTTCTGAAGTGACATACAAGTGTTTCTCTAAAGAAAAGAAACTCCACATGAACCTTATTAGTGCAGACTTTGCTGTTCTTCTAACAGATGGTTTTATTTCCTAAGGGGAAATGGATATCAGTCAGTCAGAATAACAGCTTTCCTATTTCAATGTGATTCCTAACCCTCTAGTTCCTGCACTACCTGAAGCTGCTGACAAGTTATAGGTATAGTTTGCAAGAAGCTTGCAGTAAATTAACTGAGTCTTTGTACACGAGACACCTATAAAAAAGGCTCAACATCTTACTATTATTATCATTGATCAACATCTTATTTCAAATTCCGAAGTAATAACTCTCTAGAGAACAATAATTGCCGCTCAGTTAAAGAGCTTTGATTGTCATGTCGATTACATTTTTAGAACATTTAATTGAGAGCACACTGAATACAATAGTCAGTATCAACATGATGGGAGAAATGACAATTTTTGTTATAAAAGTCAGCTCATATAATTGAGCGCTCCTGGTGTTCATTTAACACGTTTCGTTCATTCATAGCAAGCCAAACAACAGTCTGTTTAGGCCTTCGAGGTCGACCAATGCAACAACACAGCATGTCTCGAAGACCTTTTTGAAACTTCTTGTATCTGAAAACGTAAATGATGGGATTGATCACAGAGTTCATGTTGTATATGATACCGTATATATCAGACAATTCAGAATTGTTGTTGCACCATTCTCTCAGTGGAAGTGCTGGTATGCAGATGATTGTAAGGAAAACAAGTGGTGTCCAAAAAACAACCACTGCACCCATGACAATCTTAAGCATGCTGATCAAATTTTGTCTGGCCTGTAAAAGCTCAAGGGCTGCTCCTTGCACATTCTGTTGTTGTAGGTGTTGAGCCCTTCTCTTGAGAGTGGCTTGGATCTTGTAGTAAACCCAACTCATGAAAAGGATGGGCATCAGGTAGCCAAATAGAATGAAGAGCAAAAACTTAACATTCAACAAGGTGTCAAATGTGTCAGTCAGTTCACAATCAGGCCAGCTGGTATCATTGCCTGCACGCACCATAAACAAATCTGGGCTTGAAAATAGGAGTGATATCCCTAATGCTATGAAAATGATCATGATAACTCTTTTAGTAGACATCTTTATGGAATAGTGCAGTGGATGTACTATTCCTATATAACGTTCATAGGTCACCAGGCACAGACCATAACTTGATGAGAAGATTGTTAACACCCCTATAAAGTAACTGCGGATAATCCGACAATAGATCTCTCTACCAATGAAACTCTCTGGTGGCTGGCTCTTAGTTCTGGCAAGGTACAAAATGAAGTCACAGCAACAAATGCTGTCAATAACAGCAAGATATGCCAGCAGGTAGTTTGTCAGATTATGAAGGCTTTTGGTGTGAAGGATGACCAGCCAAGCTAGAGAGTTGAGAACCATTCCAACAATTCCTTGTACAATTCCAATGATAAAAGGCCATTCAATCATTTTCAGTTTTTTTGAACACCGTTGTTTGCCTCAGAAATATCAACTACAATCTTAAACTGATGCTGGTAGTGATTGATCGTAGTTGTCAACTTTCATCAATGAAGTACTGTACATATGGATGTTACAAGATTATTTCTCACTTTATGTGTTGATCAACACACACACAAACTAATTGGAGTTATTCATCAGTCTGATGGGTGAATGCAAACAATCGTTGAATTTTTCCACGTCAAGTTATGTCGCTAAGAACCTTCAATACTTCCGTTTGCTGCTGAAATATTTCATGTAGAAAATATCAGTAGCCTTACACGTAAACTGAGAACAAGTGCAAGACAACAAGTCCAATGTTGACAGCAATCATGAATAAGTGATGAAGTCCAAGATGGTCAGCCAAAGATCTCCCAGTCTGCTCTCCGCAGTTGTTCCTTGAAACTCTGTATTATTTCTGAGTTCTCTTCACTTTGCATCACAGTTTTGATAGAAACCTCCTCCAGATGAGTGTGGTGTTTATTGGACCGGGTTTCATTGAATCTGTTTATATGAACTTGATTAGATTTGGTTTCTCATTTTGGATTCCTGCTTATAATAATTTGACATTGATTTATTAATATACATACCTGTATTACATTCAGTATAATTGCTCATTTTTTAAATGTTTGGAAATATACTTTATGGGACAACTGATATTCCATCATTTTCACTTCATTTGAGTTCACCTCAAAAACAGAGGAAAAGAGCTATCAATTTAAGCCTCGCCCACCACCTACTCCTAGACCATCCAGGGCACATGTACCGCATATAAATGCATTCAATATCACCGTTACATTGTACATTGACCATCCAAACATGTCAACTGTAAACCAAACACTCTCTTAATTTATTCACAAACTCATAGCTTTGAAATCAAACTTAACTGAACCTTCAAACCCATCAGACAATTGAACCACAAAATAAAGAGGACACATGAACAATGACATCATCAGGGGTCAAAGAACATTAAACCAAAGTTTAATATTTGAAAAAATAATAACTCCCGAACCACACATTTGACTTGTTCAATCTACACAATGTATATCATATGAAAAAAAGATCTTCATAAATTGAACAAATTTTACACAGATATGACCCAATTAGACAGGTCTCCAGTTCAAACCGGAAGACTTGAAAAATCTTGAATCTTGAATCCTGAGACATGAACCATGAGGTCATGCAGAATTAAACTCCATTCAAGGACCAGCAACACAAACACCTTGTTATTGTGATATGTCACAAAAACTGTACATCTAGTTATTCTTCTTCTTCTTATATCTTTCTGGTAATAAAAACCAAGGGACCCTTAAAAGTAACTAGCACCCTAACCCTAAGGTCTAAAGATATCTGTGTAGAGAACATGACCAAAAAAATGTCAGTTTTAAATGCGGGAGAAAAACCCCAGATAGGAAAAACCCATGCATTCAGGTAGTGACTTAAAACCCAAGCCATTTGCAAGGCATAAATCCCAGATTTGAAATGAAGTTCACAGAGGTGAATGGCCGGGAAGAATGAACCATTAGCCAACCCGAATACCAAGAATGGAGGTCATGCAGAGGTCAGGAGGTGTGTACAGTCCCCAAACAGCACAGAAATATACTAGAGATAAACTTCAAAATAATATTTACAATGACATGTTATATGATTACAAACTGATTGGGGAAACTTGACAAGGACGAAGCTTCATTGAACTCTCTACAAATGAATACTGTTCCAATTAATAATAGCAGCTAATGTTTTGTAGAATGAGTAAAAAATCAATGTACAGCTTGATTCTTCTCAGTCATAGTTCAGTTGTTTTATGAGGATCAATGTCAGTTGTATGTGGATACAAATTAAACCACCCTTCCATCATTTTATGAACAAAATCTTGATGCTTCTGAAGTGGCTTACAATTGTTTCTATTAACTTAGTAAGTGCAGACTTTGCTGTTCTTCTAACAGATGGTTTTATTTCCTAAGGGGAAATGGATATCAGTCAGTCAGAATAACAGCTTTCCTATTTCAATGTGATTCCTAACCCTCTAGTTCCTGCACTACCTGAAGCTGCTGACAAGTTATAGGTATAGTTTGCAAGAAGCTTGCAGTAAATTAACTGAATCTTTGTACACGAGACACCTATAAAAAAGGCTCAACATCTTACTATTATTATCATTAATGATGGACATCTTATTTCAAGTTCAGAAGTAATATCTCTCTAGAGAACAATATTTGCCGCTCAGTTAAAGAGCTTTGATTGTCATGTCGATTACATTTTTATAACATTTAATTGAGAGCACACTGAATACAATAGTCAGTATCAACATGATGGGAGAAATGACAATTTTTGTTATAAAAGTCAGCTCATATAATTGAGCGCTCCTGGTGTTCATTTAACACGTTTCCTTCATTCATAGCAAGCCAAACAACAGTCCGGTTAGGCCTTCGAGGTCGACCAATGCAACAACACAGCATGTCTCGAAGACCTTTCCGTAACTTCTTGTATCTGAAAACGTAAATGATGGGATTGATCACAGAGTTCATGTTGTATATGATACCGTATATTACAGACAATTCAGAATTGTTGTTGCACCATTCTCTCAGTGGAAATACTGATAAGCAGATGATCAATCGGAAAACAAGTGGTGTCCACAGAACAACCACTGCACCCATGACAATCCTAAGCATGCTGATCACATTCTGCCTGGCCTTTAGAAGCTCAAGGGCAGCTCCTTGTACATTCTGATGTTGGAAGCGTTGAGCACTTCTCTTGAGAGAGGCTTGGATCTTGTAGTAAACCCAACTCATGAAAAGGATGGGCATCAGGTAACCAAATAGAAATAAGAGCACATCTGCTACATCCATCAAGGTGATAATTGTGTCATTCGGTTCACAATCAGGCCAGCTGGTATCATTGCTTGCACGCAACATAAACAAATCTGGGCTTGAAAATAGGAGTGATATCCCTAATGCTATGAAAACGATCATGATAACTCTTTTAGTAGACATCTTTATGGAATAGTGCAGTGGATGTACTATTCCTATAAAGTTCATAGGTCACCAGGCACAGAGCATAACTTGATGAGAAGATTATTACCACTCGTAAAAATAGACTGCGGATAATCCGACAATAGATCTCTCTACCAATGAAACTCTCTGGTGGCTGGCTTACAATTCTGGTATGGTACAAAAAGAAGTCACAGCTACAAATGCTGTCAATAACAGCAAGATATACCTGCAGGTAGTTTGTCAGATTATGAAGGCTTTTGGTGCGAAGGATGACCAGCCAAGCCAGAGTGTTGAGAACCATTCCAACAGTTCCTTGTACAATTCCAATGATATGAGTCCATTCATACATTTTCAGTATTTTAAACACCGTTGTTTGCCTCAGAAATATCAACTACAATCTTAAACTGATGCTGGTAGTGATTGATCGTAGTTGTAAACTTTCATCAATGGATGTTACATATGGATGTAACAAGATTATTTCTCACTTTATGTGTTGATCACACACACACAAACTGTATTTGAGTTAATCGTCAGTCTGATGGGCAAATGCAAACAATCGTTGAATTTTTCTACATCAAGTTATGTCGCTAAGAACCTTCAATACTTCCGTTTGCTGCTGAAATATTTCATGTAGAAAATGTCAGTAGCCTTACACGTAAACTGAGAACAAGTGCAAGAGAACAAGTCCAATGTTGACAGCAATCATAAATAAGTAATGAAGTCCAAGATGGTCAGCCAAAGATCTCCCAGTCTGCTCTCTGCAGTTGTTCCTTGAAACTCCGTATTATTTCTCTTCACTTTTCATCACAGTTTTGATAGAAACCTCCTCCAGATGAGTGTGGTATCTATGGGACCGTTTACTGATACATTGAATTATTATGTTCATTTATTAGTATGCATTTTACATGTACCTGTATTACACTCAGTATAATTGCTCATTTTGTAAATGTTGGGAAATACACTTAATGGGACATTGAATACACTTAATGGGACAACTGATACCCCATAATTTTCACTTTGTTTGAGTTCACCTCAAAAACAGAGGAAAAGAGCTATCAATTTAAGCCTTGCCAACCACCCACGCCTAGACCATCCAGGACACGTTAATGCCCATGTATCACCTATGAATGCATTCAACATCACTGTTACATTGTACATTAACCATCCAAAAAAACCAAACACTCTCTTCATTTGTTCACAAACTCATAGCTTTGAAAATAAACTTAACTGAACCTTCAAACCCATCAGACAATTGAACCACAAAATAAGGAGGGCTAATGAACAATGACGTCATGATGACTTCAGGGGTCAAAGAACATTAAACCAAAGTTTAATATTTGAAAAAATCAAACGTCACACAGATCCCTATTAGACCTAGTTCAATCTGGAAGTTGTTGCATTGAATCCTGAGGCATGAACCTGAGGCATGAACCTAGACGTCATGCAGAAGAAAACTCAATTCAAGGATCAGCAACACGAGCACCTTGTTTTTGTGATGTCACAGAAACTAAATTTCCAGGTTTTTGGGGTTTTGTTTTCTTTCACATCCACACCTTTTCCAGTCTTCATTTTGGTAGCCAAGTTGAGTAAGATCAGTAAAACAAATCAGAAAAAGCTGCTGTGACACACATCCACACATTTTCCAGCCTTCATTTCCTAGGTCCGAGGCTGATTTTAGGCTCGGTGTTTGCGAGGTATTCACTACAGATGGTGAACCTCTTTCAAACTTAACACAATTCAGAAAAAGCTGCCGTGATACACATAGACAGTGTTTTGACATATCAAGCACATGTATTTGTCCAGTAAATGGCCAAGCGATGGGCTAGTCATTGTTATCTTGCTACTTTCGTGCACTACATTACATGCAAGAACCATTGAATGCCAGCGGGTGCTTCATGAAACGGTAGCATACGCCCTCTGTTGGTGAAATATACTTATACATACGCGATTGCACTTACAAATTCTTATGAACATCTAGATATCCAAGACTTTCTGCGCTATAAAAGAATTTATTTCCAGCCTGATGAAAGGCTGGACTCATTTTGGAAATAGGCAGAAAACTGTACAGGAAAGGTTGTACATTCCAGCTTCTGTTTGGTAACCTCGACTGTTGTATAAATAATGACTAGTTTGCATTCATGCAAAGGTGAGTATATGTTGATATGGAATGTTCCCTTCAACGTTGTTATAGTTATACAACATCCAAGTAGGTTTCTGTTATTTGATTGGAAGATAAAACTTGGACATTATCATTTTCTGGGATCCACTACCAGTGCATTTTGTACTGTTGTGTATAACTTGTGTAGTGGTTTAGTACCCTATTGTTAAAAACGATGCGACAAAAATATGCAAGGAATAGAATTGAATTATGAATGTCGAGTGAGCAACAATCCACCAATCAAATAACAAGGATCTACTTGAGTATTGTCTCAAACAGAAAAAGACTCTGGATATGATAGAATGTAACTTACTTCATAAATGTGTCGTCACGTATGTAGAAAAACGCTTTACCAACACAGCTCAAGGGATCACACAGCGCTGCGTGTTGCATCTCTAGCTCAGTGATAGAGCGCCCTCTGGGGTAGTCTTTTAGCCAATCAAACTCCTCGGTGTCTGGTGCTGTGTAGGTGCTTGGGCAGTAACCGTAGCGATCACCCAACATTCCAATGAAGTAGTCACAGCGAGAGACTTCAGTCAAACAAATCTCAATGGATCTGGGGAGTCCAAAAATAAATCAAAAAGTTGAAGGTCTTACAGAGCTTTCCTTCATAACAAACACTGACCATTTTGAATCGATGACCGCGAGAATTGTAAATTGTAAAATGTATAAAAGGGTTGGCACAAACTTCAAAATCCAGACTTGATTGAGGATTAAAGGTTTCAGTCCCTATCTGATTGTGTGGGTTTTCCCTATTCGGGGTTTTCCTCCAACGTCTAAAACTGACACTTCTTCATCGTCTTCTCTACACAGGTATCTTCAGCCTACAGGTTACAGCGCAAAGCACTTTTGAGGATTCTTTGGTTTTATGTTTTAAGTTCCCAGAGATGTTCTACACCTTCTACATAATCTTAAACTAAGGTATACAGATACTGTCATAGGGTGCACACCTGTTTTGTCTCGTCTCTTCTTCAGTCACACCCCATCTCAGATCAACCTCATATATGTTGAGAAAGAGTTTCTTAGCTCGAGCACGAAGCTCTGGGAACACAAAACGGGTCAAGAGGTCACGTTCTCCGTGCATGTCACGGAAAGTGGACGAGATGAAAACCCTGGCTGTTCTCCATCTGTAAAAAAAGCGTCAAAGATAAAAAGTCAAAAAGTGAAGTCAAGGGTGAAGAAAATATAATATAGTATAATATATATATAGTAAAGAGGATTGTTTAATCAAGTTTACTTAGGATTAAGTAAACAATAATATAGAGTGTCACAAAGTGAAAGAATAAAATAAAAATTAACTGAAAAAAACCCCATCTTGATAGCTCTTGAAAATATTCTGACCTATGAAGTGGTGCAGCGAGGGGTAACGGTTTCTCAGGAGCTCCTGAAGATTGCTTAGTGCATCCCACTGCTGCCACCTAAAAAAGATAATCCAATCCAAATAACAGTTCTAAATATGAAATGAAGATTAACCATGCCAGAATTTGATCCTACAACTACTGAAGTATCATTTAAGTACTCTACCTTAACTGGAAGTATGTAGACTTCCCAAATAAGTTCAGAATTCTGAGACGGGTTATAAAGTCAGAAGTCATACAACCGTATTCTGCCGTACAGCCAGGAATCAAGTCTGGGTTACAATACAACTTGGGAAGTGGCAGTGACGGGATCACCATAAGGGGATGTGACTTTTTCATGTAATAAACCACAAGAGAAACTGACTGGGTTCATATCAAACAATTTTGGGTAACAAAAATAAGTTTTCACTCGGTGAGTCTTGTGCTGATTCTTGAAGACAAATGTAATGGTCAGTATTTATTCTTCACATGATGGTAACATACCTGAAGCTCTCTCAGACCATATGCCTTATCAATATTCTCAACATGGTTCAACTGTCCACTGTCACCTCTTTCTGCAATGAATCTTAAGATGTTATCACTGTATCCCATCATTAAGATGTCGTTAGGATGAGTGCTTTTCTTCTCGCTGTAAGAAGAAAGAAGGTTTTTATTGGAGAAACCTGTAGACAAGGGTGTTATTCACAATGAACCAGAAACACAGAGACAAACCCATACTTTTCAATGTTAAGTGTTCAGGGTTCTTTTACATGCACCACCAATCCTTGTACAAAGGTCCTACGGCTTTACGTCCCATCCAAAGGACAAAGCAACTATGGTTAAAAATATTGCTCAATAACTCAACCATCACGATCAGCCAGGCTGGGATTGGAACCCCACCCTGTGAATGATAGTGAATACTGTGCACAAGAACCACTCAGCCGCGTTGCTCCAGTTGTTCCGGTGATCATAGTGGGTTTTTTATTAGATTTGTAAGCTGGTGGATGGGGTATGTTGGATTTTGATAAATCATCTCAATAAATTTCCTTCTGATTTTACAAAGAGAAATATACAGATCGTAATAATAATAAGTTTTGTTCAGTTCTGAGTCCAGTAGGAAAAAGTCACAGGAATTCTATTGGGATGGGATTTATAACTAACGACAGAGCAGAAATTTTAAGCTTTAGACCACCAAGCATGCCTGGTGATGAGAGGCCAGTTCAAATCCTTGGCAGTGGGTACCGCAAACAAGTTTTACATAATTTAAAGTACAAGTTTTCTATGAGCTGTCCGCCCATTTCTGTTGAGCTACTAGTAAAAACTGTTTGCTCATCAGTAGCTGAATGTAATTGAAACTTTTGTCAGATGACAGAGGTCAGAGATCAAATGTCTACTCAACAGACCTTATAAACATGACGTCAACGTAGTGGGGCGCCCTCACAAAGAGGTTAAAAAGAACTTACTAATTAGGCTTAGATACATATCCTAATTAGCGGCTACAGTGATGACTAAGTGTTGTTAAGGACGTCTTATACTCGATGTCGCAGCAATCTAGCCGTAGCCGTAGCCGTAGCAGTAGCTTAACTGCCAATTCGGGAAAGACCTTTTATGTGTGATGAGTGTAAATAGCTATGCACATCCATTGTTTAATAATAATAATAATAGGCATTTGTAATGCCCCAAATCAATCTGCATAAAAGCAGAGACAAAGTAAACAAAAATAATGCAAGTACATATATATTATTCATTATCATTTACTGTGAAGGTTCTAGCACTATAACCTCAGTGTATAGGGACTATGAGAAGGCTAATAATCTTACCTTCTATAATGGTATTTATCAAAATCCAAGCGGACAAACAGTAGGTTGGGATTAACAACCTGTCTGTACTTGACGACAAAACTCTCAAGTTCTTCCCATCCTGTCCCTTCCTCAGTGTAATCTTGACCTAGGATGATTAAGTTATCGATGTGCACACGATCACGAAGAGCATCGTAGAGAGATGTCATGTTCAGTTTGCTTGGTGGAGCAGAATAGTAGTTGACGTCGTCCCCATCTACAGCCTGAAATTTTTTATGAAATGCATGAAACTCAAATGTAACGACAAGGATTTTTTTAATATCCAATTGCAGTCTCAAACCATACTTTATAACTATTCAAAACTATTAAAATATGATGCAGGTTTTAGGCATAGAAAAAATACCTTTTACAAACTGGGCACAATGTCATAAAATTGCTGAGAACAAAATATTTGTCACAAAATTCTTGTTCTAAGCAAACTAATAATGGGACACCACATATAAATGTGAATGACAAGGTATTTTTTGTGCTTACAAGCTTTGTAAAATTGGCCCCTAGTTACCAAACAAATGAATGAGGTAAAAGTGCAAAAAGTGACATCACCTTTTGGCATCAAACTCTTCTTTGACTTACCTGAGCATATGATACAACACTCTTGATATTATCCAAGATGGTACCTTTCTCCAGTTCAATGACCCTCTGATTATTGACCCCATAAGCTGTCAGCAAACAATCCTCGCATGAATGCTTACACATCAAGCCTAAAAGGATTGCCATTTCTCTCAACTGTAAAGACAAATGCATTCAAATATTCAAATATTCTCGTTACACACAAGAACTGAAGAAAATCTCACTCTGTTTGCAGTATAAAGCCTGGATCATATTTCCCGCAAATTGCGAAAGCGAAGCGAAGCAAATTTCCCTGAGTCACAATTTGAAAACAGTACGTACTTAATTGTTTGCGTCATATAATTCCCTTCGTATTCGTTTTCATGGGAACATTGAACCGGGCTATAAGGCAAGAAATTAAGAGAAGGCAAACTTAGGCTATTTACGCAAAGCAAGGCACATCATTTTGAAGTATAATACAGTTCGCAGAATTATGTGCAGTGTTTAGCGTGTATTTTTTATTTTTAGGCATTGCGCACTACGCATTACGCACAACGCATGACAGACACATGGATTTCAAGCCTAAGACTTAAATAAAAGAACAAAATTACCACAATACGATGTAGAAGTATTTAAACCTTTGAACTAATAAGGTTGGATTTGTATTGAAGAGAAAAACATTAACAGATAAAATGCTGAATGCAAGCATAAAATGGCAGTGCAATAAACAAACAACCTTACTCTTAAACCCTGTTATATCAACAAATGTCTGCAATTTCAATGGCATTTCCACACTAATTTGACTCCTTGTATTGAAATCACATCCGGCTACTGTCTGCCATTTTCAGAGTAAAAATGTGTGTAAAGATACAGTGTGCACTTAACTGCACAAGTGTTGCCTAAACTGCCCAATGCACAGGACGTGTCAGAATTAGTGGCTGTGGCTTAATAATAATAATAATAACAGGCATTTATACTGCGCTTTTCCAAAACATGATCAAAGCGCATAACAAAAATAAAAGA
>JAUELU010000041.1:673154-683725 GCA_032357145.1 Evasterias troschelii | reverse complement strand
GTTTTCCGGTGTTTTCCGGTAGTTTTCCGGTGTTTTCTGGTATTTTCCGGTATTTTCCTGTATATAGTGACACCGGTTTTTATGCTAAAAATTATTTTGAGTAATTACCAAAAGTGTCCACTGCCTTTCAAATCAGGTATGACATTTCCAATGAATGAACAAGGGGTAATATTCGGAAATTTCCGCAGGGTGCCACCACTATAGCTACCTTAGGCTTTATATCTGAAAGAAGCATTTAAAAACGTCTTACTAAGTAATTGTCTTACCTTGTTCGAATTCCTCAACTCAAGATGCGAAACTTTCCACAACTTGGACCTGGCTGCCTACCCCGCCTGCCTCCAGTCTCGGTCAGTGTGTACTGAGTGTTAGGCTTCAGTCTGACGGATGATGTCAAGGATGTTATTCAACGTAACTCAGAACATTCTATTTGATCATCTCGATCTCAGCACTTTACTTGGACGATAGAAAACTGCTAACTTTGATATTTTAACTCGAATATTGCAAGATATTGCACCATCACTTCTTGGTTGCCCACACACCTCAAACCAAAACACACAATTCATGCACTAGAAAATTCAATCGCGTGTATGTACAGTGATTTTACTGTGTATAGTATATAGCGACAGAGCTTCCTGTTCTGGCTTCTTAAATACGACGACTGTTACAAAACAACTTATGTACTTATTTAATAATTTATTTATCTTGTTTGCTTGCATTTCAACCCATAAAAACTAAAAATAAGGGTGATTTTAGACCAGTCATCCTTTTTGTCTTAATTAATATTACAATGTGTTTGTGGGAAGCTATTTGGTTTTTTTACAAACCCTCTTTTGCAATTCAATGCCTCCTTCTTCATGCAATAGCCATTAAAAAACAGTCAAAGTCTAAATTCCAAACACGAAAGTGGTAGTTGTTAGTTCATCTTGGTAAGTACCAGACTATTCCCGACCTCTAACTACACTTGAAAAAAGGCACACAAGAACAACACAAAGCTCGTGGAAAAATTACACGCACGAAACTAACTTACAAAGGTAAGCTTTTTTCAACTTTATAAAGAGAAAATTCAGGCATACTTTTGTGTCAAACTCCAGAATGTTACTGTCCCATTGTGTTTAGTGTTTTTTTTTTGTTATTTTAGGCTTGTTGTTGATGTTGATTAGATTTGATACCAACTATTAATACTGGCAATAGTGACGGTCCTACCATAGAGCTACAACCCAGCTCTATGGTCCTACCATGGTCCTACTCCTACTCCTAGAACTATGAGGTTCATTCCGCTATCGTCTCGATAGCGGAATGAACCTCATAGTTCTAGGAGTACCATGGTCCATGGTCCTACTAAATTAAATACCGTCAACTCACCGTCAACACGCACGGTACCGTCAACACCCCACGCCGTCAACACCTCCAATATACATTTTAATCAAAAAAATAGGTATAGAACTGTAAAGTATGGGCTAAAAGAGAATAACATTGGTTACATTTCATTTCTGAAATTTTGGTTTATTTCACGCGAAAAGTTTTATCTCAAAACAAAGCTGTATAGGCCATTGGCCGCCGTCTTGCCTTCTCACGTAGCTTGGACCATACCATTTGCGCTAAAGGGGTGATAGTTTTATGATCCATGTGCGCCATCACCACCCAGCCATCAGCTGCAGCAAGGCGCCCTCTGTTGGCATGATAATTGCATTACCCGCACACCCATACATGAATGGTACAGTCCAACCTCCATGAGAAGTTAAGATGGCGGCTTAGCTATGCTGCTTAGAGAAAACAAAATTCGCGTGAAATAAACCTAATTTTCATAAAGAAATGTAACCTCAAACCAATGTATATTCTCTTTTAGCCCATACTTTACAATTCTATGCCTCTTTTGTTGATTTAAAATGTCTATTGGAGGTGTTGACGGTACTGTTCGTGTTGACGGTGAGTTGGCGGTATTTAGTAGGACCCATTAGTGATAGTATTTAATCATCCAGGCAGATAAAAACTAATAATAAAAAAGGCTGCCCACTTCTTCCCAAGTAAAAAATCACAAAAATTACTGTTTATCCTGGGTAATCCATTCAGAAAGAAAAACTTACCAATCTCCCATGGATCCCAGCTTGGAAATATTTCCGTATCCCGCCACCACCTTTTCACTTATTTTAACCAAAAGGAATATCTCATTTGAGTAAATAATAGAATCTAATCTAAATGCGCCATGCCCATGCGGCAAGTTGTAACTAAGCCTGGGCACCCACTGCATGCAATGTACTACTTCCCTTAGTCCCAATTGTTTGTCCAAGTGTTGAATCAGAGCTTGGCCACACAAGTGGGGCTACATCATCATGTACACTGCACTCCTCTTTCTGAAATTTTGAATTGCACGGTCGCAAGACAGAGTTATTGGCACAGGGTCTGACTAGTCATAGTGTAGCAGCGTATTAACAACGTTAAACATGCTAAATGATCTACAGTGGGACTCCCTTTGGAACAGATGTACCGTCAATGCGTCTCACTAAAGTCTAAGTAACTTACTGTGTGAGTGTGAACCATAAATTTCAGTGGTTATCTTTTTAAAAGGAAAACAACAACAAATTGTGTGGTTTTTTTTTCTTCTTAATTTCTGGTGACTGTGTCCGGCTTTATATTTATTCAAATCCGGCATAAACTTGGTTAGATAAAAATGGAAATACTATTTCACGGTCCTTCCCTCAGGTCATAACGCTGGAATCTGATGTTTTAGATAAATACAAAACAATGCATCCCAGCATGGATTCTGCAAAAACAGGAGACAAAACACCTGCAGATGTTAGCACAGGACAAGGCCCTGACCTAAACCCAACAAGCTCAGATATAGTACAAAAGTATCAGGAGATGTTTTCATCCAGGTACAGCGACGAGGATCCAAGCTTCACACCCTATAAAAACAGAGGAATGGAACCCCCACCCATAGTGGAAAACTACTACATCAGACCACAAAAGAGAAGCTGGAATGACAGGTAGGCCCCTATGTTAACCCTTACCCTCTTCCCAAATCCTTCTCTTTGTGGTGCGTAAAGCACTCGCCTCTCACCAGTGTGACCCAGGTTCAATACCTGACAAAGGCCATACATCATGTATGTGGGTAGAATTGTGCGTTGGTTCCCTCCTCTGCCACAAGGAATTTTCTCAGTTTTTTCTCCCTCCAGAAAAAATCAAACACTTTTGATCTCAGGCTGTGCTTTGTGGTCATATAATGGGTCGATGTTGCTGGCTGCCAAGGGTGCCCTTGAATTTGAGCCTGTCCTTCGCATTCAGCTTCTCAGCTACAAGTAAGGATGATTAGCCTCCCAAATTATTCTTATTCGTATTCTTACTCAATATCCTCTTTGCTGAAATGGAGAGTTCAGAAGGACTGAAGGCCCAAATAACATCTTCCTGTCATTGGGTCAGGCATTTCAATCTTTTTAAGTCCAAATAGTTTGGTCTGAAGTGACAAAAGAGAGGAGGATATGAGAGGATTGAGGTCACCTACATGTATAGGTTCATAGAACTACCCTTACACAAAAGAGAATGGGTTACCAACCAAAATAGTACCTATGGGAATGTGATTTAATCAGAGTGGTTCCCCGC
This sequence comes from Evasterias troschelii, assembly GCA_032357145.1. Classification (NCBI taxonomy): domain Eukaryota; kingdom Metazoa; phylum Echinodermata; class Asteroidea; order Forcipulatida; family Asteriidae; genus Evasterias; species Evasterias troschelii. Next base: position 680,128 of record JAUELU010000041.1, on the reverse strand, counting down.
TGCATTTTTCCATCATGATTTAATAGTTGGGAATGCAGTAATCAGTTTGCCTGCTAAGTTATAGAGCTGGATGAAAGTCACATAGCAGCAAGATCCATCACTAAAATGGGTTGTTTCATATCACCTTTGTGATCCTTGTTGTGACATCACAATTTGCTCAACGAAAAAATAACCCTAACTCTAACCCTAAAAATTAATACACGTCTTAAGATCAGTTTTAGCTCTTTGTGAAATTGAGGAATCACCTATGTGAGGATGGTGGTGATCAGGTGTTTGTCAGAATTAAGAAATAAAGTGTGACTGTAAATAAAATAACGAAAACTTTCAAATTGCACAAATTTGAAATAAGGCATCCTAAAAGAAGCCTGGGGCCGATTTCACAAAGAACCATGTATCACTCTTAGTTGCCAAGCAAAGTGTGATGTCACAATGTAAATTAGTGTGGTGATATTGGCAACTCGTCTTAAGATGAATCTTAGTGCTTTGTGAAGTTGAGCCTTGTAGATGCCTTACTAATTCTTTGGATAAACTGAAAACACTAATAGCAATTTCGTTAAAATTTTTTAAAGAGTTGAGTTTGGACTATATTTTGTTCACAATTCAAAACATTAAGCACTTTGAAGATAAATTCTACTGTTTGAAATATCACTCATTGTATTTGTTTTCTTTTGTTTCCATAGTTACCGGGATCAAAGAAATAACCAAGATAGAGGTTATGGTGCATCAAAGAGGCCACATTATGACCATGGAGGTCACCATCATGAGAGGGAGGGTGGATGGGGTCAACAAGGTCGTAATCAACAATGGGGTCATTCTTCTCATAATCAAGACTGGAGACAGCGAGATAGACAAGGTCAAGGGTCACAACCCCAAAGAGGTCAACGAGACAGATACTCTGATGGTCGCCATGATAGAGGGTTTAATGAGAGACAGGATGACAGACATCATGACTCTCGCCCTCGGTCACAAGGCCGTAACTCCAGTCACCAACCTCATAATGAATGGACTTGATTTTTACCTTATTCAAGGAGTAAGGCCACGTCCAACTCAATCGACTACGGCTATGGCTGTTGGCTGAAGTGGCAACATTGAAGAATAGGTCTTTTCAGCAATCTCGATGTAGCCACAGCCTGAGTCGTCAATTCGGACATGACCTTAACTATATTTGAATGATGCCTTACTTTGTCTCAGGTTATGCTCAATTTGAATTCCTCAGACTATTGCTAGGTCACTTTGTAGCTGCACGCTGTATCAACCCTGCGCAATGACACCCCTACTGTAGCTGACAGCACAAAATCACTAATTATTTAATAACTAAATTATTTTGTTGATCAAATAATTTTATTTTGTGTAATCTATCAGCATATCAACGTAACCAAGCAAGAATTTTTTTAGTTGTCTGAGAAACTTCATTCAGCTGTTTATGCTTCCCCACAATACCTTTGTTTACTAATCCCTGGGGGCATGTACTGTTGAAAAAAACAGCTAGCCTAATGAGTTAGAGTGAAGTGTTTTTTTCAAATAGTAAAAAAAAAATTTAATGATTGATATCTGCAGACCCTCAGTATTGAACATAACTTAAAGAAAATGTAAAATTATGCATGTCTTCTTAGCTACAGCACCCCTTTAGTTGTATACTTGTAGGGAGGCCAAAACTCATACACAATTTCCAAATAATGTAAGTGGCACAAGGCTGTGCCAGTGTGGAGGCTGTGCCAGTGTGGAGGTTGCCATGCAAAAACATGCCTCAAAGTCAAACCATAATGATGTAGCAATTTTGAGTCTGAACAATTCAAATATAGCATTTACCAGTGACCAGGCAAGTTATTGCACCAGGCGTTATTCAAATTTAGCTTGCAAATGGCTTATTACATGAAGTATTGAATAAGTGCGTAACAGTGTCATACAGGTAGCCGGAGAGCCATTGCAAAAACTGTTTTCTTTATTTTATTATTATTTTTAATTTTTTGGGGGGGGCTCTAAAGTTTATTTATGTTGAGCAGTTACTTTTTCCACGTGAGTATTTTAGTTTAAATTGCAACGGAACCAAAAATGGGTGTGCATTGGTAGAATGTCAGAAGACTCGCAAAGTTTAAAATTATGTTGATATTTACTTTATGACTTGATTAAACATATTTGGATAATAAAAATCTGTCCGTAAGAAAAAGACAATGTTCTTGTCAGGATTTCCATTTTTAAATAGTTAATATTCAGAAGTAACTATAACTAGTAAACTAGCAGGTACAACCATGTGTGAATCTCTTTTGGGAGGAGTGATGGCTCTGAAAAGAGCAGGTGTGGTCTCAACATTTTTGAACAGTATACCTTGCTTGTTGATTTACACATGGTTGTACCTGAAAGTTCACTAGTTATAGTTCTTATTTTCCACACCATGCAAAGTTTCAAACATTACTTGGTTGATATTCATAAGAAACAGAAATACAATGTACCACTCGGAGCACAGCAGGTAGGTGCAGTGTATGACTCGGCCCCTGTGGATTGTTTTTCTTCATCTATAGCTCGTTATCCAGCTGCTAAACTCTTTGTCATGTTCTCTGTGTGTAAAAGTTATCAGGAATACTTGTTCCATAACGGGCCAGACTTCCCCTTCTAGCCTCGCTTTGGTAGAAAATGGATGCACTCTGATTAAAAGGTTTGAATAAACAGCAACACATGACAAGCGAAGATGTTCTGCTGTAAATTGGGCTTCCATATAAATTAGGTCTCACATGGACCATGGCAGAATTATTAGAGTTTTTCCTGCCAATTTTATTAACAAGTTTGCATTTATTTTAACGCCTGGTTCATTCAATTTAGATTGAAATTGAAAGATCAAAAATAATTATTCAATTTCACTATCCGAGTATAACTAAAGAGCCAAGATGCACCATCGAGCTAAGTAATCTCCAAGGCAGTACGCAGCATCTAGCAACATAGTCCAGCTTTCTCCTGAAGACGATCTGAACATACTGATCGAAACGTTGAGTTGCCAACCACTGGTTCATTTCAGAACCAACACTACTCAAAAGAGATTTACACATGGTGTTACCCCAAACCTCACCTCATTTTGTTCAGAATGTTCACTCCTGTCTGATTTTCATAAAAAGGCAGAGATTTCTCACCATAAATCATATCTGACGTCTTAAACCCGTAGACGCTTACCTTTCTTTCTTACGGCACATAAAAGGCCGTCAAGTACCCACGACTGCCCATTGGTATAACTATATTCCCAATACATGCACACATTTTAAACAAGCACGTTTTATGAAACCTAGAAAAAGAAAATCCCTTCAAACTTTTAGTTTCATTATTTCATGAGCAATAAACTTGCTCCATGGCTAACTCAACTTGTTTGTAGGCAACAAATTTGGTGAAAAACGAACATTGAAAAGAGAAGAAAAAACACGTAAATTTAAAGTCATCAACCAAACGGTGAAAAAATTGCCAACAAAATGAAATGAAACGTTAAACACGGTCGTCGTACGTCATTTAACTTGAATGCTTCAAAAGTTAAAAGGCGCCAAAAACTAGTGTAAGTACGCTACAATGTAAGCTTTGAATGCAACAACAAAAAATGAATTTTCTAAAAACGAAAAAAATAAACCTCTGTTCGCGCACCTGCTGTGTAAAATTTATCGCGAATGAATAACTTACTTATAAACAGAAAATTATCAGAACAATTCGGAAAACCTAGGCCTACATAAAATAATTCGGAGTTACTCATAATTACATTTCCGTTAGTTTGTTAGGTTTTAATTTCGGACAACAGTAATCCGATCTACGATTTAGGATGGACCATACGTTGTGTTAGGTTGCCCTACTCTAAATAGGCCAAAATGCATGCGTCAAACTGATTACGCCTTAAATTATTTGGACTAAACGTTTTTGGGGTCATTAAATTAATAAATTGTGTGATTATGACAAGTTATCACAACCTGGGGCTCTGTGCTTCAACTTTTGGGGAGACTTGACAAATTTAGGCTTTCCCCTTGGCTTTGGAAGTGGAGGGGTGCTTTCTGAAAACTGGCAGGTGGTTTTTCGAGGGTAACTTGCAAAAAATCTGAAAATATAATTATGTTATTGGTTTTTAAGAGGCTGAGAGACTTTAAAGTATTTTTTGAGTATTTTTGAATATTTAGCATTTAGCATATATAGGTTGCTATATGTGAGTTTTTTCAGCGTTTGGTGCACCCGTAGCTCATACGTGTTTGATATGCGCCCTCTTTTGAATTTATGTTTTTTATGTTCTGGTCCCGCAGCGTTCCCTACAAAATTTCATTTGCAATTCCCATTGTTTTTTCAGCCTTCCAAATTAATATTTGCTTGCAGTGGCTACATGTTGGAAAGGATGAGGGGTGCCGGGGCAGCGGTTGGGGTGCTTACAATAAGAGAGATGGTTTGGAAATCATCATCCTCTTCAGCCTCAAACTCCAGTTTGTTGCAGAGCACCATGATAGATACATATAAGACCACACTAGACCTTCTGTTTGGCAATTTAAATATTTCCAATTAAGTATGCAAAACCCCAAGCCAGTCGGTGTGGTGTCACGAGGATTTAGTCCCCGGTGTGTGTTCTCGTAATAAGTAAGTTAACAACATTTAGCGGAAGGAAGTCGATTCAAAAGAATCAAGGAGGATATTTCTACACAGTTCACAGTTGAAAAGACAGAATTTCCCGGGGGGGGGGGGGGGTGCAGAATCTCCTGTCACACACCGGCCAAGGCGAGGCCTGATTCCTTCAAAATGTAATTGTCTTGAATCCGTTTGTCGGGATCGAGTTATTATGAATCTAATTTGAGAGCAATCCTTAGTTATCGAATACTACAGTCAGTGGTAAATGTCCACTTTCATTGGGATAAAACAAATACTGTTATGCTTGGTTTTTTTTTCTAACTAAAATAAATTGTGAACAGGGATCATTAATCAAGGGTGAACGTATAGAACAGAGGCATTAAAATAGAAGACTAATGGAGACTATCCGGCTTTGACTCCAAGGCCCGCATAAAAGGACACGGCAGTTGTGCTTTCTGTTGCAATCTAGGACATTTCAGAAACATTTTAAAACCCTAAGTAATGCAAATAATGCAGTGCAAAGCATTTCACATAATAATTTGTTGGATTTCTTTTTTCTGTGCATAAGTTTTCTTCAAAATAATGAACATTAGCCTATACTGACTTCTAATCCAGATTTTCGTTTTGTCTGGAACCTGTTTCGTTTTTGTTTTGGCATGTATACACAGCTTGAAACCCTAATTAAAAATATACACAATATTTGAATAAGCAGAATGTATTGTTAGGTAATACTAGATTATTAAATGAAATACAGCAACAAAATCTTATTTTTTACAATAGGCCTAAGCCTGGTTTCTGATCATGGACTTGATTTGCCAGTTTTTGTGCCTTAATTCACGCAAAGATATCGATCAAGAATTAAGCCATATAATATATATATTTTAATTATTTGATAATTCAAGACTAAATAGTAGCTGGGGCCAGTGGCTCCCGCCACCCCCAGTTCCTACGTGCCTGGGTTGAAACACAATTTACAACACAACTTTAATTTTGTTTAAGGATAAAGAGTCATATTTTTATATTAATGAACAAAAATAAAATCTGCAATTAACACCCCGTTAATTGTAATTGTATAAAACTCCCACTGGGTGCTGTGTGAGTACCGTTAAATCATTTTAAATGATACAGAAGACCTACACCGGCAAATCGGCTTGAAACATCTGAGTTGGCATATTGCCCTTTTAAAACCCCCAAAAGCCAACTTTCAACTGGAGCATGCAGGCGAACATAACCGAATCCATTAATCCTTGAAAATTTATAGACCTCGATACAAAAGAAATCCAGGAAAAGTATATTTTCTAAATGGATGGAATTATTTTTCTCAGCCAAAGTGTGACAGATAAATCACACATGAATAAACTGAGAATAGGTCACCCGGATAAGCTGATCAAAACACCCAAGCCATTATTGTTTACACCAGCCATCGCAGTAACTTGGTAACAACTACCATACGGCCACAAAACCATGACGTCATTAATTGATTGACAGATTTAGCTAGTCAGGCTCCGCGGTCACCTATAATGTGAGCAATAGTAAATTTAGTGGATACCAGACTGCTGGTAATCGCGATCTAAATTTCATGGATACACAATTTAGTGCTCAGCCTTTCCTTGCGCGAAGTGTTCTTGAATTATTAATGGCCGTAAAATTAAGAAATAAATGTGACGACAAGTTCGATAAAAATGTGACATTCACTGCAATAGAACATTGAGGTATGTATGATTTTTTTTGTGGATTCGAAAGTGTTGTAATTAAATTGGAGGGGTGCTGTTGAACGGTATTCTGAGCAAGCTAACCCGCCGTATGTGTGTGGACGTTGTTCTTTCTTTCGCCGTCTCCGGCGGACGGGCCCACGAACTGGCAAGCGGCTTGCTCTAGCAAGGATGCAGTTTATTCAAGTTCACATTGTTATGGAGAATACTCCTTAACCATGATATAAACATGTCTTAATTATGTATTTTGCTTATAATACGTTCATATAATACAACTATCAACTTGTCGAGATAAAGATATTTTTATCGATCAATAAAAAGAAAATCAACAACTCACTGTTGTTCTTTTCAATATAGTTACCAATGTATGAATTTTTTATTGTAAAAAAACAAAAATCATTTTTAAAATGTTTGTTTTATATTTTAATTGTTTGAACTTTGTTTATTAAAACAAAAACTAATTGATGCATTTATTTTTTTCAAAGGTAATTATGTGGAGTGTCTTCATCAACCTGATAATATACTTTAGCATGTCCTCCAGTACCCGATTTCGCGCATCACTAATATTCGTGCAAGTACCTTTCCCGATGCGTATCATTTTGTTTACAATACGCATTGACTCAATTTGTTAATTTCATGAAAGAATAAAGCCTAATAAAAAATGTCTTGCAAAGATGTGGAAAATCAAAG
>JAUELU010000041.1:643467-672960 GCA_032357145.1 Evasterias troschelii | reverse complement strand
AATTAAAGCTAAAAGCTGTTCTTGATTCTGTTAATCAAGTCAAAATTCAATTTCAATTCTTACGTGCGCGAATAATTGGGATATGTGGATACCAAGATTAGATTTAAACATAAACTTCTAAACTTTATTTAAAGAATAAAGTATACCGAATTAATTTTTAGAACTGTTTTAATTTTAGATTACACTAAACTGAAACAACAATGACAACCCAACATTGGATGAGGATGATATTGAATTATGGGACGTGTGCGTAAGAACTCAGCAAGACGCATGAACACCCACGCCAACGACACCCTTCTTGCCTACCCCTTCAACAACTCAGATGTCCCCCCGGCCCCAGCAGCAAGAGCTCGCAAGAAACTTGTTGAGGACAACACCATGCTGGTAGCTAGTCGCAACTCCGACGTCAGTGTTTCCCAGCAGCATAAAGACATCACTGAGGAGCAGTATGAGGACCTTCGCAGACCTAGACAGCTTCTTTTCTACAGGAATGGCGACCGTTACTTCCGGGGGAAAAGGTTACGGATAACTCCAAATCGTTTCCAGACGTTTGAAACCCTCTTGAGTGAGTTAACAAAACACATGTCCCTCCCGTATGGAGTGAGGAAGGTTTATCATCCAGACACAGGAGTATCTATCACAGATATTGAGAACTTAAAAGACGGAGAATCGTATGTTTGTGCATCCTTTGAGAAGTTTAAGAAGATGAACTACGGTGCTAATAAGTCAACTCCTGATTGGGCAACCGGTCATGCAAGTAAGTATTCTGTCTGTGATATAAGATTTGAAGCTTTGCTTGATGGTGTTGGTAGAAAGTGAGAAATAAATAAACTAGTTTGTAGGAGATAACCATGAAATAACCTCTTCTTGAAAGAAGTTGTGGTTCTGGGAAAGAACCAAAGGTGAAATAACGTTTCCTAGCAGTGTGCTTATAGTTGCAATAATCGTAAAATACATAAGAATGTATCATGACATTAATTTTTCCGGACTTTTTAAAAAGTTGGTGAGGGAGGCCCTTGTTATTTGTTATTTTCAAAATTTTTGTTATTTTTTTCAAGATGGCCACCATGTCTAAGATGGCCGCCATAGTATTTGAAGATGGTTTTATGGTTTTACGAGCATATTCTGTATGTCCTCAAATTCTGTTGAAAGTTGCCAGTGTGTTTCTGTGTCCATTTCGATAGGTACATGTATATTGTTATTCTTTCCAAGAGTTCTTCTTGCTTTTGCTCAAATATTATTCTGTGTGTGTGTGGCATCACGTCCTGCTGGTGCAAAAATCTTGTTCAAAAAAGAACTGTGGCATGCAAACGTGAATGACAAAACGTTTCGAAGAAATGAACTTGTGTTCCAGAAATTGCTCCAGAAAAATGAAGGATACGTTTTGAAAAAAAAAAGAAATAAATATATATTTTTTGAATTTTTGTAAAATAACAAATAGCAAAAATTTGGTGCGGCCTCCAAAATCAGAGTGGGCGAGGACGAGCAACATGTTATTTATTTTACTTGGCCTAACACACATTCGAAGAATATTAATTTGAACTTCAATGTGGAACAAATCATTATAAGAACACTTTTAAGAATTCAACAAAATTTTATGCAGAAAAAATTACCCCAAATAGTAATCAGAATTGTTCATCATCTTTGATGTACAATGTACACCAATCAACAAAAATTGTCAACATTTGATTGTGCTAAATTCTTATGCGCTGTTCACTTTGTAACCCTCCTAGTCTTCAACAGTTGGGAGGATGGAGGGTTACAATTTGGGCCCTTCGGAATTGGATCAAACAACTTTAAAGTAAAACAAAATATTAAAAAACCCAGCTGCACAACAATTGAAAAATATTTTTAAAAACACCCCAAAACAACAGTAACAAATGACTGGCAACGCTTTGAGTTTTGACCTAATAAAAGGATTGGGAAAAAGGATTGGTTATAATTTGTGGTTTAAACAAAATTTAACCCATTTCACGACGCTTAGTGCAGTTATGCGCCTTTCCTGTCCACACTTTTTGGAGTCAGATGTAACAATCTCAAGAGGTGGAACTGGTAGGTGCACATTGTGCAGAGTAGAGTTGAGTGTCGTGCAAGGGGGTCATGATCTCCAATTGTTAAATTGATTATTCTACACCAACTAAACATTTTATTATGGCTTGGAAATGTAAGAAAAAGTAGCATTGTACTAGGGCCTAAAGAAAAATGTAGATGACCCTAGAATAAAGGAGTGTGATATAAATTACAGCCAAAGAAATTCATAGATCAAATGAGCTAGTTTTCAATTGGTCAGCTGAATAAAAAGTGAGCCAAATAAAAATACATACATTCATGTACATGTATACGTGTGTCATCTAGTAGTAGCGTGGACCTATGCATAGTAAAGACCTCAGTCATCATCCCACATTGCTATCCTAGATGTACATTATTGCTATCCTAGATGTATTATGAAGCCTTTGGCCAATGTGCAACGGATATAAAGGTTAAAAAGATACAAAAAGTAGGTGTTGATTACTGAGCTGATGAAAATTAGCCAGATACCAGTACTAAAATACATGCTACAGACTAAACAATCATTGGACAACACAACATTCATATATTAAAAATGTTTACTAAATGTTTACATAAACATTTCTGAATGTAAACATTTAAATAAACAACAAGTTTTACATGCAGACGTCATTTCAAGACGATTAACTATCAAAACTGTCCCTGATTACATTTACAGCAGATCTCTCGTAAAACCTTAGGGAGACAGGTATGTAAAACCATACAATGTTTGTTAACCCAATCCTGTTACTTATTGATTTTTTATCAACTTATTAATATACTGCATATTGCATGTCATATCTAATAGGCCTAGCTGTTATCACAGGCACAAAAGAAAGATAAATTTGTTCATACTACATGCATTTCAAGGTAATCCCTCTGCTACCGCTTCCCAGGTTGTATCGTAAACTTTGGTGGGATCCCTGAATGAATGAATGGCTTCTGACTGGCACCCCAAACAAAGATATTGAAAACATAAGAAGACTGCCAACTCTAGGGTTAGATAGCTCAGTTTGTAGAGGACTGGCATGTTAATCCAGAGGTCGCAGGTTCAAGTCCTGCCACTGTCAATTTTTCTTTGTTCAACCAAAAATTATTTAAAATTTACCTAGTCAGTTTCCCCTGTGGTTTATTACTTGATAACTAAATTTTTGAAAGCACACATTGGCCTATTGCATGAATAAATAAAATTAAGATGAAGGTAACAAAACCTTAAAGGAAATGTTCCTTCCTCGTGCTTGAATTCATAGCATTTAGATACATTCATGGGGTGCCATGCATGTAAATGATTGAATAGGTTGTGTTACATATTGTACATGCTTGGGGAGTTTGTGTTGGCAACAACAAGCTGATTATGCCAAAGGATAGCACCCATTCTTATTGAACATTTGCTTATTTAAGGGCAACAGTTCAAACAAAACAACCCCCAGTGTCAACACAATACAGCAGTATAGGTATGGGGGTATTTGTCTTCCCTTTATTCATCAACTATTTATGGGTCATCACTAAAAGGGCTGTGATTTATTATCCAACAACCCTGGTTATTGTTAGAAACCCTGGTTATTGTTAGATTAATTAGATCTTCTTCATTACATTTCTCATATCTCGATGACTTTAACTAGTGTGTTTTTTACCTACTCAGCTGGGTGGCTAATTTGGGGGAATTTTAGTTGCGTCTTAATTGTTTATTGTTCAATGGTGCACTAGGCAACATGACTTTAAAAATGTATACATGTACACAGAACGACAGTTTACAGTCACAATCCTCTACTGCTTAGCAAAGTTGGAACAGTTAAGCATTTACATCAAGATATTGATGTGAAGTGTAGGGTCATCATCATTTGGCTTCTGTCAACATAAAGCTAAATACCGGCAAAATTATACAGAAAGATACAATAAATGTCGCCTGTGAAAGTTTCGGCTGAAAAAGTAATTAACTGTCACAGTATTTCCACACAAACGTTGAATCAATCCATAGCTAGGTGACAGTGGGTACCAACTGCATACTGGCTCTGGCTGCAGCATTAACGAACAGACACCAACCCTCTGAATATCTGAGAAACGATGCATGCACGAATCATTTCTCAGATTCAAATATTTGGAGTTAAAAATTATCCAAACCATGTTACTTCCATGGAAATCCTTTCTTAAGTTAGTTTATAGTCAACAGCTGCAGTACTTCTCACCAAGTAAGTTTTTATGGTCTTTAGGCTTTGGAGAATTTTACCATTCTATGACCATACCTTTAATTTTACATTTGAGAACAACTTTCGACTAGCTGTCCATCCACTGGCTTACCTGGGCACAACTACCTACATTTGCTTCAAAAGCAGAAATCATTGCTTACAAAATTTCTACTAAGCAATGAAACCAGTCATATACATGTTCATGGTATTACATGCATTTAGACTGGTACAGTAACCTTATTCTGGTAAGCACAAGTGTTTTGTGCTTAGTTTCTTTTTGTGCTTTTTCAGCTCTGTGAAATTGAGTCCATTTTCTAGATGCTTGAATCTCACCTGCTGTGCCCACCTGTCAATGACAGTTCAGAATGAGACAAAAGAAACTATGTACACACTTTTCAATTAAATATCTCTGCTGCCCAAAAATGTTGGTTTATAAATGTTTGTGGCAAATAGCTCGTTCAGGTTACTCTGACAACAAAAACCAACGCTGAAAGAATGTTTGATAGGGGTCTACAGGGAATGAAGCCAAGTAGGTCAAGTTGTTAAACTTGGCCATTCTTTATAATACTAAATATCAAGCTAGGTACATTTATTAAGGCTTGGCATTTTTTAAATCACAAACGCTACCTCTGTTCAAAATTTCAAGAACGGCCCCCCACTCCCCCCCAAAATAGAAATAATATAAACTAAATAAATTAGAAGTGACTTGTTTTGGGGGGGTCTGTGTTGATTGCATTGCACACTACGTTGCTCTAGGATTTTTGTAATGCTTTCATATTATCACCTACAGTATTTACTATTCTTCAACCAATTAGTTTGGTTAGGTATAGTCACATGTCCATACAGCAATATTTGATTGGTTAACCACAGGTTTGTTTACTTAGAGTATTTGTTAACCATCGACGCTGTGATGGAGTTCCCCTCAGTGGCAATTAATTTACGTAATTAGTTCTTGAAAGTAGCGTGTGTTGATAAGTATTCATTGATCATTGGGGCGCTGACTTGTCATTGTTAAACACTTTCCTCTCGTTGACTCTGTGTCTGTGTGATATCGATTAAAAGAGTTCTTTTACTGTTTTTTGAGACAAGTCATTCTCTCTTCTGTTGTTACGAGAGTTGACTATCTTCATCATGCCTGGAGAGTTTGGTTGCTATGGTGATTCAGATGAAGGGCCGTTATATTTCAAGAAATATATCTGGGGTAGGACTCAGAAATGTTGTTGTCGCTGTACAGGTAAGGTATTAGATTGAGATGAAATCAGGTCTCAAGATATTCCAATTGATCGGGGATATGTTAGATGACACAGCCATTCTCTTGTTAATAGTCTTCTATGACGATACTTTCTGGGTTTACATTTGTTTACGCTTCAGACTCTCATAGATTGACTGGGAATTGAACCTTCAAGCCTTTCTTTGAATTTGGTAGTTAAACACTTAACATGATTTTATGTGTCAAATTCATTTCTCGTATTGAAGATTATGAATCATGAAAAGTAATTTGTCCCCTTTCCTCACGTCACTGTTCGCTTAAATGACATTTGTGAATATCCTTTAAGCAATTCAGAACTGAAGATAACAGAAGGATTGATAATGGAGGCTTTGTCCAAGCAAATGCCGCCATGTCCCTGGGGCACCAAGGCAGTGTCTCATACTTTAACATTTGCCCATCCAAAGAGGTGCCCTTTATTAAAGGTTAACTGCTTTGCTTAAAAACAAGAACGAAGCGTCATGCTTGGAACGTCCCAGCTACACGTTACTTGGATAATCTCATAGAGGCTTTGATTTAGACAATCTTTACAAACCAACAATCCTGCTCCAATGAGATTGATAGAATTTACGATTTAGACAATCAAGTATTAATTGGGAAAATGGATGGAATATAAATGGTTCATGTTGTTGAGTGACTCAGCCAAAATTTGAAAAGCTAAATTCATCACAAAAGACCATATCCTTTCTGAAAGAATGCCTAAATTGTTACTTACATACGTCATCAACAGTAACCATGGAAACTAGTACACTGGCCAAACGATCTTGTTGATTTAATCAGTAAATGTCCTTTAAACTTGATTGCTAAATGCTACTGCTCGAGTAGTTTTCATTTTATTTTTCCCATCAGTATTCTATTTAAAGTTTGTAGCACAGGTGCGTTTTAAGATTTGTCTATTTTGTCTTATCATTTTTATCCATTACATACTTTCTGTGCAATAAATTGACAATGGACCACAGGCCTGAGGCCATTAAGCATCAGAACAGTAAACCTATGACTGGCAAAGTCTGGTGGCCTTGTGTTTTTGAGGAATAATACTACCATGTACCTCACTGTATGATAACTTAAAAAAACCCGAATTATTTAAATACTGATCTCAGGGGTGACAATGTGTCTTTCAATTATCAAAGTTATCTTGCCTATAAGACAAATGAGATATAAATCTTCCCTAAACCAGTTTTCATATTAAACTGTGTAGACATGTAGTTTTGCTCTCATTTTGATTCTGGTCTTGTTAATGAGCTACAGTCTTGTGGATTTTCTCCCAAAATTCAAGCCCTATTTAATTACTGATTGATAAACTGAAATATATGTAGGCCTAGTATAACCTTTACAAAAAAAATCACCACTATAAGTCTTCTATTGCTATTCGAGTCATTATACACAACGATTATGAAAACGAATGTGTAATGGATACAAACATTTTTAGTAAAGCCCTGTAGGCCATTATGTCACTCGGTGCTATTTACAGTATTTTACGTAATAAATTCTGAACTCATTTGCCACGTAGACAAATTAGAATCTGTAGAGCAATGCAAACATATGGCCTTTAATAGTTATGCAGCCTTTTTGTTCCTGAACAAAAGAGTTAGTGGTAGTCTATTGTATGGTGGAAGTACATGTGTTTGACAGTCCTTCATTCTGGTTATTGGAATGTAATTTGTTCATAACAAATTCATGTCCAGTTTAATTATATTTTTATTTAGGTTTTTTTGACACAATTTTTAAAAGGAAATTTGGAAGGAGGAAAATGAAGAAAATACAAATTGTATCGTTGAACCAGTTCTTACAATACAAGTTATTTTTTAGCAAATGAATGACCGTTATCAACAAGTTTGTTTACTTCAGGGGAAAAAGGGTTCTCACAAGTCATTGTAGCAACATTGATAAGAGGTTGGTGATGGTATTTAGGCAAAATTTGGACAAGGTGAGTCCAAATCTACTTTCATTTGAAAACATCTTGTCCAGATAACTCACTTGAAGATGCTAGGACCATTTTCTTTTTAGTCGATTTAAGGCTTTCATTTAAGGATTGCACGAAAAAATCTGCCAATTATAAGTGGTAGTTAATTAAAAACTAACAATGAATTATTGTCTGGATCCAGAAACTATGTCATTTCCATTAGCCATAACAACATTTTTTGCATGTTACGTGTATTTTTGCATTTTCCGCGGCACATATTACCTTTTGAAACAATACCGTCTTTCAAAATTCATTCAGTGAAGAAATTCTTCTAAAATTTCATTGGCAAAATTCAGACCATGCAACTTTAAAATACTAAACATGTTTTATGTTAATACATAATGATTATCCGAATACTGTCCAAACTGCATAGGTCAATAAACATCTAGTCACCCAGACATCCCTCAGTGAATGCCAGACTTAAACAAAAGAACATTTCAAGCAGTTTATTTCTTCTCTTTTTATTTTGTACTTGGATTTCCACAAATCTACAAAATATTGAAATCGCTACAAATCTGAATGCCAATGTATACAATCATCCTAATCAATAATCAGATTATTTGTCTAGAGCCCTCGACCTGCTGACCCAGTAAAGGGAATGCCATTATTACCCAATCAATACAAAATCTATTGGCAGAAACTGCTCTTTGTAACTCTCCATGTTTAGGGTCATTCCATGGGGAAGAGATTTGAGTTGTAATATAGGTCTGTAAACATGACTCATCATCATGTTGAATTCATAAAATATTACAATGCAATATATGCATTATGAACACAAACTCAAGATTATAAAGTAGTAGTGTCTATCGTATCTAAAAGCCCCCATTCACTATCATCAAGGCTCTCAAGACTCACCATGATGCTGGCTCGAGGCCAGTTAAGGCTGTGTCCAAATTGGCGACTGTTGCCAAGATTGTTGCTAAGGGCAACCTACCATGAAACATGTTGACGTAGTGATCTAGCCATAGCCACCAGTTCAACGACAGCCCAACTTACAACAAAACAAGTCCACTGGTCTGAAGTTGTTCCCCTCCCCCAACATTAATTACAAAACTTTTGAATTTACTCCTACTTTCATGTTTATGGCTGTTGCTAATGAGGCTCCATCAGGAATAACGACAAATTCAAAGAGGACAAAAGCTAGGTCTGCTCTGGTGAAAAGTCATGGCAAGTTTAGAGCTATACAAAAGCCCTGTGGTCCTTTGGATATTTCCTTGAAATTTTAGGCTGAGTTGTAATTTCCAAGAAAATGGACGAGTAGTTTCCCTTAAAGTTTACCTTTAGCAAAACTCAGTGTTGGGCTTCTCTTTCTTGCCAATAGTATTGTTTAAAAGTCAAATAGAATATAACCGTTTTTAAAAGGCAACAGTACATAGTAACCACTCTGTATTACTTTAGTATCAGAAATAAACATGAAGTTTAAGCATTTTCTAATGATGGTATCGCAGCTGCAGACCTGGTGCATTGTTTTTGAAAAAGAGCAAGGGAATTAAGGCAAGGGCATTAAAGCGAATTCTCCATGGTAATGGGCACCTCTGTGAGGAAATTTGTGAATTTTTATTGGAAACTTTCAAGGGATGTCAAGGCAATGACTAGGGTCAACAGAGAAATTGCCTCCATGCCATGAAGTATCATGCCTGAAACCCCAGGTCATATTTTGATGAGATGTAAACCTGAATCTAAATTCTTTGATTTTAAAATATCTTCTAAATCTTTTTGATTTCATCTGATTTCATCTTCCTACAGGTAAACACAGTCAGCTCCAGAGAGATTTGTATGGACATTTGAGCTACTCTTACCCAAGTACAGGCAAATATGCAGCTGCCTACGCAAGAAGCCCAGCAGGAGATCCAGGATCTCTCAAGAAGGGTGGGAGTGGACCCGTGTCCTTCTCTTTCTCTGGTGTCAGGAGGCCACCGTTATCTCTCAGGGAGAGAGACCCCGTCTCCAAGTCCACTGGGGTGCTTTATTCTGATCACAGTCCATCCAAACCCAAACTCTGTAAGATTGCCAAGGCAGGAGCAAATCCTCAGCAAATAGTTTCACTCTTATTGAACAAACGTAGCGTTCAATCCTTTGAGCAGCTTGTCCAAGACATCTCTGATGCCTTCGGACTTCCTAAATACAAGAATCATAGGATTCGAAAGCTCTTTACGATTAGTGGGAAGGAAGTCAAAGGTGTGGCAGATTTCTTCAGGAATCCTGATGATGCTTTCATTGCATCAACGTCTAAACATCCACTAACACGAAGTGAAATTGCTGAAATTTATGCCGATAACTTTCCTAATAATCCTTATGTCAAGGGTAATAGGAGACGGGCAAAGGGGAGAGACAGTAAGAATGATAGCGGTCTTGAAGATGATGACAGAGGCGAGAGCTTGAGCATTGGTCCGCCAAAAAAAACTGAGAGAAAAATCAAAGACGTTGAAAAATCTCCAAGAGAGGATAAAGATGTTGAGAAAAAGAGTAAAGATGAGGTACAGAGGGAGGAAGCAAATCTGAAGAAGGAGGAAGAATTAAGACGGAAGGAACAAGAACTCAAGAAGCGAGAAGAAGATCTAGAGAAACAGCTGGCAGCAGATAAGAAGACAAAATCAGAGAAGGAACGTCTCAAAGCTATTGCTAAGAAAGAGGCAGAGCTCAAAGCCAAAGAGGAAGGACTTAAAAAGAAAGAAGACGAGGAACGAAAGAGAAAGGAAGAGGAGGACGCAGAGAGAAGACGTAAAGAAGAAGAGACAGAGAGAAGACGTGAGGAAGAGAAGAGATTAGAAGAAGAGGATCATAAGAGATTGTCAGAATTAGAAGATGAACTGGAATTTGATGATGGAGCAGAACTAGAAGATGAAAAAGAAATAAATGATACTCAAGATTTATATTCTGACGACATTCCAAGTGATGAGATCAATAATGACAATCAAGAACTTCACAACCTTGAAGATGAAGATGAATCATCAAATAACAAAGAGAACAAACCAAATTTTACTTCTGATCCTCGGGAGATTGTTGACAAGGACTCCATCCTCAAGAGGTATGCTATCGGCCCCAAAATAGGAGACGGTAATTTTGCCGATGTTCACGAGGCAACATTGAAGAACACTGATCAGGTATTCGCGATGAAGATTGTTGACAAGTCAAAACTGAAGAGTAAAGAACATATGATTGAGAATGAGATTGGAATCATGAAGAATATCAAACATCCAAACATTGCTAAGCTCTTTGAGGAGCACGAGACAGAAGAGAACATCTACCTCGTGATGGAATACATCAAGGGAGGGGACTTATTTGATGCCATTACGGAGAGCGTGAAGTTTACTGAAGCAGATGCTGCTATTATCATTAGTGATATGGCTAGCGCCCTCGCTTACCTCCATGGTCTTAATATCGTTCATCGAGATCTGAAGCCAGAAAACTTACTAGTAAGTAGAAGGATAAACTGAAATGTCTTGACAAGTTATAAGAAGAATCTTCATATCTTGTAAAGCGTCCAAACACCCATCCACACTGATATGAGTTTAAGATGGAGGCTATAAATAAACCATGCATGGCCATGAACAAAATGTTTTCATAAAAATAAACAACAAGCAATCATTTAATTTCAATTTTTTTTCGTAGTTTTATAAATATGTTCACGGAAAATGTGTCGTCTTGTTCAAGGGGCAGATTTTCTTTTTTTTAACACTCTGCGACTTGGCACTCAAACTTGAATGCATTCATCTGGAAGGTGTGTGAAAGTTGGAGCACTGAGTATTACAGATGGCAACCAGTCTTAGAAGTAAAACAATCTGAGGATTATTACTGTGAAAGTGTTTATTGACAACTTCACATTTTCAAAGGAAACCTCGCTGAAATATTTTCATACTGTTGGAAACGCATGGGTTTGTTGCTTAGTTTGCTGTGAAAATGCATGATTTTGATAATTCCCCTTCCTTCATCATGTTTTATTTTCATATTAATATCTTGTCATTTCCTTTCTTCGTTTCATCCCATTTTTCTTCTGCTTGGCTAGTTTGCCAACCGCAAGGTAAGTCATCAAATTTAGTTTGAAAATCATCTTTGTGTTGTTTCAAACATTTAACATTTTATATTTAACATTTTAGAAAAATATTTAAATTAATAAAATCTCACAAACATTAATGGATAAATTGTGAAGTTACTGAATTGAGAAAATAAAAAAATAAAAGGGAAACATTTTTGGTCACCCCCCCCCCCAATTTTTTTTTTGGGGGGACAAGATTTTAGAGATGAGTTTTTGGCAAGGATCGGTCCTTAATACCAGTAGCTAGTGATTACATTCCTACATCCCTGTGATTGAAGCAAATAGCTTTAATTATTGACTCAATCCAATCCAAACATCACTAATAACGTTGGCTGCAAGGTCAACCAATCCATTTCCATATAACATCCATATCTTTGCCATCCTTGACCTAGTGAATGCTGCTGTTCCGTCTGATCATCGGGCAAATGAACTACAGTGGATATATTAACATTTTTGCTATTTCAAAGATAGGTACATGTAGTAGGCAGTCAGGAAGCACTCAATTTGATGTTGTTTTTTCACTAGTTACATGTGTATAATATTCAGCAATGGAATACTTTTGGGACACAAGGTGGCAGCAGACTTCAGTAAATCCATTGTTCACAGGAAATGCCTGCATTCCCAGAACAGCCTAAACAATGAAAACATACCTAGTAAGGCCACTGCTACCTAGATGTCTAAAGTATCCCATTGAATGCACAGCACTTTTCTGCCATTTCCACCAAAGTCGCTAAATACATGTGTAATTTATTCATTACGTTATTCTTCATTTGTTACTATTTTGGATGACTGATTATTAAGCCCCAACTACTCTAATCCTTTCAATCATAATTCCCTATTGTACTGAAGCAGCAAACCATCTATAAGACAAAATTAATAAATTTGTATTAATATTCATTTATTTTCCTCCTCAAAATTACAGACGAAAGGTAGAAATATAAAAATATTTAACAAAAAATTGCTAAGTGAAAAAAGCCCCACTCGAAACTATAGATGTGGAGGAGGAAAATGAAAAACTTTTTCCTATCCAAAAGGTTCATTCTGCCAGATTTTTTTTTTAAAGTTCAGACAAAGCATTATAAAAACAGAAACAAAACAATTTTAATAACATTTACAATCTTTGAGTTGTATCAAATTAATTTAGTCTAATAGATTGGATCTACATGTATAGCATATCTATGAGCAAGTTCGAATGCCGACCTTTCGTCAATTTCGTTATTTTTCACCAAAACACGTCTAGTTGATCAAGTTGTCAAAATAGTTAGCCAATGTAGTTTGTTGAGCAGAAGAAAGGATTAACGGAACAAATCAAATTGTAGGCCTGTCTTTTTCATTTTCCCATATTTTCTATTATTTTCTCTATTTTGGTGGGTTTAGTAATTCATTATTTCACTGCAAAGATAAATTGTTGTCGTATTGAACAAAACCTACTGCTATCGCTAAACTACTCATTAATTGTGACATAACTTGCAAATTTGACTAGAGTAATAGTGCTCTGAAGCTAGGTTGATCCCTTTATACTAGCTAGTCCAACCACGCAATGCTGGAAAGACATCTAGATTGACTATGGTTAAGTCAAGTTGACTGTAGACTAACACTGCTCCGGAGCTTGGTTGATCCAGTTAGACTAGCTATTCAAACCATGCAGTGTTCGGCTGATTTCTAGATTGACTATGGTTAAAGTCTAGACGACTCTAGTTACCCACCTGAACTTACTCTCTGTTTAACAACATTGACGAATTGAAGAATTCATTTAATGATTTTTATATCTTGAGTAATTTTAGTTTTCACTGCTTGTTCATCTTTGCTGTGCACTTAAACCTCCAACAATTGTGGTCCTTTTCCATGTTGGCATTTTTTCATTGCTGTTGATTTGATCTTAATCTAAATTTTGTTTCATGGTTTGATTGGGAATTACTTCAGGTACATGTATCAGTCTGGGTTATGGAAAGACTAGATTTTGCCACTTGGCCTTGTTTTTTAACATGATTAACTATCTAACTATCATCCCAGTTACAAGATAACTTGACTGATCAATCCAAACATTTCTGTGTCATAGAAAAACTATGCCAGAATGAATTATGTGTTTCTAACTGCACCAGTTTCCTCATCAAACAAATAAATAAAACTCAATGGGCCAAAAGTACCAGCTTTTAAAAACTATTCTGACAAAGTCTGTTTTGCAGCTGTGAATGCATTGGTCTCATTTTAAAGAGGTACAATTTTTCAGTTGATCGGCCGATTTCCTTCTTTTTCTCTAATGATAGTTGAGAAAGAAAAAAACGTTAAAGGCGCCGAGCAAAGTGAAGTTTGGTTGGCCTTTTCCATTCTTTTTTGCAGTTAAAAATGTGCATATCTGTAAAGATGATTGAGATATGAGAATAGTAGAGTTTTTGTGATTTGTTTCTCTATCCAGATCAGCAAATCGTCTTCAGGAGATGTGACTCTAAAGCTAGCTGACTTCGGCCTGGCTATGGAGGTCAAATCACCCATCTTTACAGTCTGTGGAACTCCAACTTATGTTGCTCCAGAAATACTGGCAGAAACAGGTAGAAAATTGACCTCCTTTTTACCCCTTACTAAAGTGCAAAATTGTCTTAAAGAAGATGTATGGGTGACAATAGTGTGTGAATCTTTTTTGAGAGGAAGAATTGTTCCTGACAAAGAAAAGGAACAGGTGGGAGATTTGTCTCAGAACTAAGCTGATTGTAAATCCAATATCTCAAATAATTTTTATTTGTATTTAAATCAAAAAGAAAGATGATGGTAGAGATAATAGAAAGTTATAATTTTTTTGTCCGATAGTCCTCTTTAGTAACCTTTCTATTCTACTGTCATATTTTTTATAATTTATATATTTATTTAGGCCTATGTGTTTATGTATTGCTTACTTTGTTTTGTCTTTACTTTATTGCTTTATTTGCATTTTGTGTTGTTTTGGTCGTATCGAGTAAATAACAATAATACTATCAGGAATTAATGAGATTGACTTTGTTTTGACTGTTTATACAGGTTATGGTTTAGAGGTGGACATGTGGGCTACTGGTGTCATATGTTACATCTTACTGTGCGGGTTTCCACCATTCCGAAGTTTAGATCGAGACCAAGAAGAATTGTTTGAAATCATCCAATCAGGAGAGTTTGTTTACCTCTCACCGTACTGGGATAATATCTCAGATGGTAAGTTACAATCAAAACACACTTTTTTAAGAATCACTTTTTATCACTTAATTTCTAGTGTTAATTTATAATTAATATAATTTGTTTTTACTCTTACGCCAATGTGTATAAGGTACTGTATAGTACGTTCTGGAGTTCTGTGGAAAAACCCCCCACTTTTAATTACTTGTATTTCTTTTGACTGTTTCTTATTTGTATTTCTTGACAACTTGTGATTTGTATTTGTACAGTGCTTTGTAATGTCTATGTGACATGAAAAGCATTATTATTTTATTGTTTAAATTAAGAAAACCAAACAATTGTAGTATTTATCCTTGATGGAATCTACGCAGAAAGTTTTGTTGTGCTTTATTATCCATTTTGTAAATTTTTCAAATTGTAGCCTACTACAGAAAATATCTCACCTCTGATAACCTACAAATGCATTTCCAATGAGCATGCACACACAATTTGCTGAACAAAAAGATAACCCTGTTACAATAGCCAACACTGCACGCCACACAAGCCCAAGAACTCTCCCCCTTTTCCAGTGCAATGATTCAGTGCATACATTCTTTCAACAACTGTATTAATTTCATAAAAGTCAGATTCTTCTTAAATATTAGCCTAGTTTGGACTCCTCCGTTGCATACAACGTGACAGACACTAACTACTAGGCCCAGGGATGCTTAGATACAAGAACATTTCAAACATGCCATCTATCTATTTGGAACTAATCTTGCTGTGGTTTTCCGTTCCATTTCATCCAACTTTTGCTAAAGTTGTCGGCTCTATGCCAGGGACAACTACAACAACCCTTTCCAGAACTTTGTCAGCAATGGACCTGAATTCTCTGTGGCATAACAATAAATAACACAATTATAATTGTTATTGTGTCTCTATACATGCTGGGACCCATGGGAGACCAGTGGTTGTCACTAAATGCACCACCCAGTTGAAATAAGAAATCCTCAAATTCACAAATTTGTTTGTTGTGAAACTGACTTTCCATTTCAGGATTGATTATCATAGCATAGGGGACTTGAATGGAATACAACCAACCATCTACAGTAGTTGGCTTTTAGCATCTATCCAATATAACAATTTAATCAATGTTCACAATAAACGACTAAAATACCTAAACTACAAAGGGGTTCTCCCTATGCACAACCTAGCATATTTAGGCAATACGCAAAATAAAATTGTATGATCAAATTCACAAAAATTATATAAAAATATAACGATATAAAATGCTCCATATTGCACATTCAGCTTTTAAAACTAATTATAAATTTTTTAGTAAAAAACATTCCAAGGACCTGATTTTAACTCGGCGTACATCGGCCAAGATATGACTGCAGGATGCCCCAGTTTTTGAACCTTTCTTGGAAGATCCATGTTACAGGTGGAGACCTTGACCCCCATAAACATTGACATTAATATATTGCTAGCTGAAACTACAATGTGAAGCAAATTAACCAAGGCAAACTTTCTGGTACAGACTAGAATTTAGGCAAATCAATAAAGCATTTTAACCATTCAAAGTAACTTACTCTGATTTGGGACTAGCATGCAGAGCACTCATAAACATCACTCTCAGCATCCCAATGTGCAAAGCCTTCAGCCCTCTACAGTCCACACACACATGATGTTGCCTGGTCACACCCCAAAAAAGTCAACTCACCCTAGTCTAGCTTTCTATGCCTATACCTGTAACACTAAGAACTATTAAGGAATGTCATTGATGAGAAGACTTTGTTTGTAACTGGAACATGGTTAATGTGAATGATGTAACTAAACAAAAGAAACTAGACTCAATGGGTGTTATCAAAAGAATGTAGTCATACAGGTGATGATCCAATGAGTACTGGCAAAGTGGAGGGTGAACCCTGGACCAAACCACAAGTGAAAAGGGGAATTTTCTCTACACTATTTGAGGTTTTAGGCAACACCATGTACATGAAACATTTTTCCATGAGTTGCGGTGGTTCTGAAAAGAACTAGTGATGTAATAACTCAGTGTTTCAATCAGCATGCTCTGGGTTTTGATGTTTTGGACTTATACATTAATTATTTGGTTGTTCATTTCAGCAAGGTTCTTTTAAAAGATTCATAAAAATTCAAGCAGCAGCAAATTTACAAAAGCATAGAACTTATGTTTATAACATGCAAAACTTAACCAACCTATTAGACTCAAACCAGCTAGAAATTTGTTACAAATCCTAATTTCCTATTTAAATATATGAAATGAAGAGTGCACATTTTGTTAAATGTCATTTCCATCTTTGAATAAAACCTGATGGGTTTTGAATATTTAAAATCATGTAACATCTTGTGTTTAGTTCTGGTAGAGTCACATGAAACACTAATTATGATTTTTGTGTTTGTGGAACAGGCGCAAAAGATTTAATTGACCATCTGTTGGTAGTCAGCCGAAGGAAACGTTACAGTGCAAAGCAGGTCTTGAAACATCCCTGGATCACCAGCGGAGGAGGGAAACTCAAAGAATCACTCCCCAATTTACAGAGAGAGGTTTCTATGAATCTTGAGAAGAACTTTGAAGGCAGGAAGAGTGGAAGGCGTAAAGGAGGAGGAGGAGCTCGATAAAAGAGAAGATTATGAGAGGGGGGGAGAATCCGTCTCTTACCTCAAGCTGGACGTCTTCAGTAAGGGAGGTTTTATTTAAGATATGGAGAGTGGGAAAGGCTCAATAGAAAACCTAGGTCTAGAAAATCAAGTTATTGGGAGCACTATTTCTAATCCATTCATACTTAAAGCAACTTTGTAATCACAAAAGGTAAACTAAGACTAAATATTAGCCCAACCACAACACTTTTATAGCACTAAAAATATATGAAGACAAAAGGGAAATCCACTGCCTTCCATGATAAACAACCAATGCCAAAACTTAAATTGACTCATTCATGCCACCTTACTCCATGGTAGAGTAGAACTTTATACAATGAAAGCTAGTGTTATACCTTCAGCTCAGCATGGTTAGCCTTGGTGTCTTGTTGCTGATGGTATAACTATGTGTACACTATCTGGTTCCCTACTACTGATCCTCAGCGTATAGTAGGAGCCTGACTATTTTCTTCTCAGCCTTGCTTTGGCCATGCGGATTTGATGGGCTGATGGGGGGAAACAAGATGGCTTGTTTGGCTACTGAATAATTTCAACACAAATTCAATGTTCTTGGGAATTGATTGATAATTAGTAATAATTAGTAATTGCATAGTACATGTAGATGTGAACCCTGGGCCAAAGACAATTATTGACCATAGTTTGACTAAGTTAGCCTGAACTCTATCTAGTCGATGATAGTTGGACTACGCTAAGAATGAGATGAACTATTTGGAACCAGCCTACTGGGCATGGTCCATCGCTGGTTATCAGTAGACATTTTCATAGCACAGTGCAGAGTGGACCAGTTATAAGTAAATGATAACATATGTTAAGTCACCGGTAGCATTGACATGACATGACTAGAGTCATTTGCACTATAACTTCTGTGTGCATGCTTTATGTACGCCACTAAGCAACCACTAGTTAACCAATAGCCATAGCTGATGATGAATTGAGCAAGAGTAACAATTCAAACTAATAGTTGAAGCTAAATTTACGCAGCCTTCAAACTGACAAGAATGCAGCGTTCACACAAATGTGTGATAATTCCATCCTTATATCAAAAATTGTGAATTCTTGATACATGGTCAAGGAAACAGCTCAAATATGACACAAAATTAACATTGTTTGCTTAGTTTTTCCTTTAAGGCAAATCTTTGTAGTGAGGCCACTGAAAGTAGCAAGGTAGGCCACTGAAAATAGAAACGTTAAGCGCCTCACAAATGAATGTGAAAGAAATTTTAATCAAAGTACTAGCTAATTAGACATTTGCCAAAATGATTGAGATGGAAACTTCTACACATTTGCATTTTTTTCTGGTTATGTCAATTTTTGTATTTTGTAATTTCACTTCCTCGTTGCAAACTTCCACATTTCACCTTGATGGTTGTAATTGTACAAAATGAAAATTTTAGGGTTGTATCCCAAATTCATGGTATTTTTATTTTACACATAGTTTTGTCACTGAATTAAAGTCTTCCATAGCATTTATATCAGAGGGTTCTGGTGGTATGTTGTAATGTTGCAACAAATGATTTCAATCATTTTTGAAAATATAAATCTGTTCAGCCAAATTAATTGATGCATTTTTTTTGATGATACTTTTGATTTTTCGACAAAATATTTATTTTAAATTTGAAAAAAAAAAAAAAATACCTTCAGACGTAAAAATTTACCAAAAGCGATTCAATAAACTGTGTTAGTTGTCATTTAGCTTTGTATGACTAAAAGTAGCATTCCCCAAAAATCTTTACTTCAGGTAGATGGAAATATATGTACTACATTTTTGTGAATTTAAAAATGATTGTATAAATGTAAATTTCAAACCAGTGAACCAATTTCCTTGCTTAAAATATTTATTAATGTATATAAATTATTTCGCTAAAGGACAACCAAGTTAAAATATAGTTTTGACAAAAGTAATTTCTCAAAGAACAAACTACTTTTATAATAGTTTACTGTTTGCTGCAGATAGTCACATGTATAGTAATATTTATGTCTGTATATTTCATGTCATTTTCTTCAATTCCAATATTAAGAATTTTAGGGAATAATGAACACTTTTTATAAAACTCGGCACAGGTGGCACAGTGATTAACTTTATGAAAGATGAGCTAAAATGCCAGACATCATGAAGAGTTGTAATGTAGAATGTACAGACAGCGAGTATGTTACTATGGCAATGTGTATTGTAATGTTACATATTAAGCATCAAATCACAGAGTCTAATCTTCAAGATACATGTGATGTCATGGCAACATTTGATTTGATCTTTGGGGTCAGTCAAATGGGTTACACCATGCCCGGTACTTGGCAGAGGGATCTTCCCCCCTCTCTCGAGACACAATTTGGGGGGGGGGGGGGGGGGGGGCGCAACCCCCACCCCCCCCCCCCCCCCCCCCCCCCCCCCCCCCCCCCCCCCCCCCCCCCCCCCCCCCCACACCAGGCCACACATTAGGCACCAAATGTAGAAATAATGACATACAATGGGAGACCTTTGAGACAACAGCAAGCATCCCACTCACTGGACCTTTTCTATTCTTCTCATCGCTGTGAACAATAGAAAAGGACCGGTGAGTAGGACACCCACAATCATCTCAAAGTGTCCTATAAGAGTTCTGTTGGATAATTGCAAATGTCAAATAAATCATACCGGTTTTAATGTTTGGCATTTTTGTAAGTATTCTGCACTTGATAAGTTTATATGGAAGCCACTTCAATGATGTTTCACATTTCAAAATTACAATATGCAAAAAGTGTGTTTATAAATAGTGGACAGGGTCCGTACCTTGTTAAGTTTAGGGATTTTGTAGTTAATTTCTTGAAGCTTTCTGAATCAAAACCTTGCAAAAAGATTAATCAAGATGGGGATTTCTTCATAAAGTCTGGCTACAAATTCACGATTGTAAAGAAATTACTTTTATTTAAGTTGTTTGTTACCCTTATATGTACATTGTAACCAACTAGAAGAAACACAGTACGTAAATGTAATAAACATCAAATCAGAATTTGTAAGTATCTATTCAGTGTACATATTTTTCTTCTGAGCAAAAATTAGCATGCATGATATGTAAGAAATAAAAGAACAGAAGGAAGACAAAATGTTAACAATGGTGTACGCTTTTTGGTTATCTGCTCCGATCAACCTTAAAAAGTAACAAAAACTGAAGGCTAGGTTTGCAAACTTCCATAAACTCAAATTTGAAACCTACTTTTACCCTAACCCTAGTCCTATTTGCCCCAACCCTAACCGTAACTCCAATTCTATCCTTTTGGCTAACCCCAACCAAGAACGTAACCCTAACCCTAATCCTCATTGATAAGTGCACTGGGTTCTTTTACATGCATTACACACTACACGGGACCTACGGCTTAGCGTCCCATCCGAAGAACAAAGCAGTTATGGTTAAATGTCTTGCTTGATGACACAAGTGCCAAGGCTGGGAAATGAACCCATATGAAGTCATTGTGATGATAAGATTGGATCCAACCTAGGACTAAGACGTGTCAATACAAAGAGAACTAAAGTCAATATTTTAAATGAAATATTTGTAACTGATGTATCTGAATTTTAATTCATGTAGATGTCAATACCTGGAATAAAGAATATCATTTGAGATTTACCCATACACCGGTGAGTTAAGCACCGTGTAGTCGCTACTTTCCCCCAAGTCTTGTGAAAACAATTCACAGGCATATTACTCGGGTGGGATTTGAACCCATGAACTATGCCATTCTAGAGCATATGTTGTACCACTAGACTGCTGAGACTGCCCGTAGCTAGATGCAGTATTAGTTATATATTTTAAATAATAAACCTGTCAGAATCACAAGCAAATAGTAAGAAATCCCATCACCTTTCTTCATTGTTTTCAAACATTGTTTTTCAAGATCAAACTAACTGTTTCACTCATTTCTCAAAAACTCTAGCATTTCAGAAAAACAAATTCAAAGGAAGTTTCCACTATAACTATCTTTATACCATGTAAGTCAAGTGCAAATATGTGACATTTTTATTTTGAGTCTTACCAACGTTATGTATTACACTCCAAATAATGAAATCTTGAGAAATGAATACACTTTGCTTGAAGTATCTTTACTGTGGGTAACTATTACATACATCAATATCTTGAGAAAATAAAAAAAATACTCTGAAATTAACTCTGGGTAATGATCCAAACAGTGGGATTGTTTTAGGCAGTTTGCATGTATTTGAAGAACCCCAACAAGTACAGACAGCTCTGTTTTGCAGTCACTGTGTGGACATTCCTTTGTTCTATACACTTCAGGAAAATCTAATTCCTCAACACTGTAAATAACACTGTATGGGCATGTGTAAGTCCACACAGTGTTTCTAGGCCTCTTTTGTTCTCAGGTCCACACTTTGTACGCAGCGTTAAAACACTGTAACTATATGGAGGTGCATGTACAAAAACCCCATAACTACTTAATGGAGTGGAGGTCATTTTAGTGTGTATTGGAGGTCATTTTAGTGTGTATTGGAGGTCATTTTAGTGTGCATTGTGAGCAGTGTTTCTAGTTTAGAAATAGATAACAAACTCTACCCAATTTCATGGCACTTCTTACCTCCAAATTCTGCGCTCACTGCCCACAGAGTCATGCACTTTACAGGATACAGAAGTGTAGAATTTGGTGGTAAGCAGCGGCGTGAAGTTGGACCTGATAACCAACACCAACTGCAAGTTCCACACAAATATGGATAAAATCCTGATTAGTCAAAATTGTACTTATTTGTTTCTTTATTTACTGTTTCATTTTAACGGGGTAACCCCCCTCAGTTAATAACACACAACCTGCTTTCCTTAAGGGCCATGTTATAAAAGTTTAAGAAAAAAGACAATCTAATTTTAAGAAATTGTAAAAATCAGTATACATAACAGAAACTATTAAATATTAAATTCGCTAATGTATTTTTTTTCTTAAACAAAGCATAAAAGCAACATTAGTCAAATCAGGTGAAAAGTAGTTTTAAAATCAGTAAGTCATTAAGAAGCAAAGACACTGCCAAGTTCAGATGCAGCACTAAAAACACGGAAAACCTGCAAGAAAAGAAAGAAGCGTGAACTTAACATTTCAATGTTATATTAGGTTTAAAGGTAAACAGGCAAAATAAAATCCCAAATGAAGTAGTGGGAGTGATTTAAAGATATAAGATAGGACTAACCATAAAAAAAGGCAAGATAACAGCTTGTATTCAAAACTAAAACTGATAAGAACGGTTGAACAAAAATACACGTTTGGAATCAAAAGGAGAAACAAAATTACTTCAAGTCAAGAAATGTTGTCCTTCCTTTGAGCAGATTTGAGCTTGTTCCATCCTGTATGCCAAGTTACTGAACCCATGGGCACATTAGTCATAGGATCGACAGAACTGTGTTAGGAGCCATTGGATAATGAGCAGGTAAGAGTTGAACAACGTTGTTAATCAAAAGCATTTTTAGATAACATGGATTAAGGTCTTAAAGAGATGGTCAAAGGTCAAGATCAGTATTGTGATGCTCTCATTTTCCAATAGATAGAGTCCTCATGAAATTGGGGAAACAAAATACAAGTCTCTTACCTGACATTCACATGGCGTAGAATGTCATTTTATCGGATAACCTTTCAGAGCGAATTGGAAACATGATGTCATTGGACATCAAAACAAATCGGTCTGTATTTTCCAAATAGGAATTTTTGCGCCAGTCAAAAGGTCAAATTCAAAAGGTTTGATTGAATATCATCAAAATTCAGGAATGCAACTAAAATGTGCAGACCATATATTTGAAATGTGACTTCATCAAATGCTTTTGGATTTTGAAAACAATTGCACTTGAAAGGTATCAAGGACAATGGCATAATACACCATTGAAAATAAAGGACAACATAACAAAAATATTCTAAATTTAATGGTACACATTTATAACAGGGATGTAGAATTCAAAGTCCTTTTGAGCACTAAAAACTACAAGACTAGAATAACCTTGAAATATAAATATCACAGCTGCTAATATAGCAAACTAAAACTCCCAAGCTCTAAACCATTCAGCAGTTAAACCAGTCAATGGTTAAACCAGTAAATGATTAAACCAGTCAATGGTTAAACCAGTTAACACTTAACCTAATCAGCAGATAAACCAGTCAATGGTTAAACCAGTTGGCGCTTAAACCGATCGGCAGTTAAACCAGTCAGAAGTTGAACTTGTCAGCAGTTAAACCAGTCAGCAGTTAAACCAGTAAACTATTCAACAAGTCAGTATAAACCAATCCAAATTTTAACCAGTCAGCAGTTAAACCAATCAACAGTTTAACAATACATATTCATTCACTCAACAATGACATGCTCTTCATTGGATCAGAAACTTATTTATCTCAATTTGAGGTACCAAACAAAAGTATCTATATAAACAACGTTTACTGACAAACTGGACCAAAACCTAGCAGTGTATCTTTAACTACTGCTAAAATTCTTGTCATCTGTTTTAAAAATTGATACAAACTTTCTTTACATTTTCTACAAAATTATTTAGAACCCATATACAGTTTAATAGCCCAAATCAAGATTACAAAGATGTAAAAGTTCTTCAGATTTTTGTGCTGTGTGAACAGAAAATCAACACACAGAAAGTTTGTAAAGAATTTAATTCAACTCATGAAGTTCTCTTTAAATATAAGTAAAACATTTACGGCCAACAAGTCTTCTCTTATAAACTATGAAGCTCTGAAAGTGCCATTCAACTTGTTGAGATCCTGAGAAAATTTACTACAGGATGATGACATCATAAACGTAAGATGACGACATCCTGAGAAAATTCATCTTGGGATGACAACATTCTGAAAAGTAGGATGTTGTCTTCCCAAGACAGGATGTTATCTTGGGTTCTTTTCAGGATGCTATCATCTCATTATTATTTATGTTAGAATTCGACATTCTACATTCAGTATGTCGACATCCAAATAATAATAATTTTGGGAAGTCAACATCTTACTTTCATGATGTCGACATCCTGAGATAAAATATATCGGGAAGACGGCATCTTATTTATGATGTCATCTTCCTGAGATAAATTATCTCAGGATCTCAACAAGTTGGCACTTCTAGAGCTCCGTATATATCTTATTTCTAGAAAGGAATACAAATACTTCATACTTAAGGGATGCATGACTTGTCAAGTTTACTGCCATGTTGATAAAATTGAGCTTAGAATTGGTATTTGATTGTTTACAAACTGTTTTCCTGTCATGTTATTCGAGACACAACATTTATTACAAAAGAGCGACAAAGTCAGGACTTTCTACGGGCACAGAAAACAAAAGCTCTTACATTTTAGTGATTTGCCGTTATTTTTAATTGAATTTTCATGGATATTACAATACAAAATATAAAATGTCCTCCATGTATATCAACAGTGTAGTACATGTATATTGCCTGCCATACCTTGGGTTGCACAAGTTCACCCTTTTTTTTCAATATGGTAAAAAATATCTCTATTTCCTCCTAGAAATCCCAAACTCCAGGATTTACTGCTCATGCACTCTGATTGTCTGCCACTTGCTGTCAATCAGTCATTGTAAAAGCTGATTGGCTCTTCTCAGGTTGAAGGCTCCACCCCTTTTTCGCCATCACTGCACAAATCAGACAAGAAATAAATTTCACGAAGAAGGAATCAAAACACACTCAAAATACAACACTTCAACAATATTCTTTAGTTTGTGCCATTATTTCTTAGGTTTTATTGAACAAAACAAAACTCATACCACCCATGATTTCTTCATGGACGTATCGTATTATAGATGATAAATATTATTTACAACTTTCAACTGACTGTTTAGCTTGTTTGCTTTAATACAGCAAGCATGCCAGCATTTTAATAACCAATACAGGGGTTAGTTGCAAAAAAAGCAATTACATGCACAGAAGGAAAAATATACAATCATTGAGCCCGAATATCACATAAATACATATAAAATCTGTTACTTATTAATAAGCCACAGTTTGAAAATAATCATGTTTATCCAGTACACGCCTGAAACAGGAAGAAAAAGGAACAATAACATATAAAATGACAGCAATTTTGAGTTTAAATAATATTTCTTAAACCTGCGTTTTATTCTTGGCAATATGTGAAATACTGTAAAGTTATTTTCAATATGAAAAAGTAAATCAGGGTTTTCGTTAGAATGACAAAGAAATATTTAGCCAAAATCATCCGACAATCATCTTTAAATAAATCTACATACAATAGATGGATTCTGTAGACAGAATAAAATTGAGCCAAATTTTTAATTTGTTCGCATGCCATGCTAAGGCAATAGGAAAACATCAATTGTTAGTTTGCGCAATTTGGTATAAATTTCCCCTTCCTTTTTTGGTTTTATTTGATTTTACAAATGAAATAAAACGTCAATGTTAAAAAAACTTAACAAACTGTCATTATTTCTAGTATTGAAGGAGTACAATTAATAAAGCAGTAAAGAAATTCTGATAACAACTCAATTGATCATATTTTATAACCATGCCTGAATACATTACAAAGGAGCTACAATTATTCATGGACAATTATCCCTTCTTGACAGGTACCTTGGAAGACTGCAGGAAAGCGCGCCTTAAGGCTGTATTTTTATCAATTTCATTCTTGTTTGTACGTAGTCTACTAGTTTAATAAACCCAATTATTGGCTGATGTTCTGAATAGCAATGAGTATTATTAAGAGATGTTATACATTGCATTGTTGCAAATTATTTTTTTCTGACGAAATGCACCATTATGGTCTGGAATTGACTGCTGTGGCTGTGGCTACGGCTAGATCACTGCAGAGTCCTATACTTCATTTTTACCACTGCAGCCACTTATAGCTACGGCTACTCAATACACAGCTGTGTATTGAGAGAGTTCTGACATAGAGGGACCAGTTTTCTTTGATCACATGATTGCTGGACGCCATTTTCAATCCAAATGCAGCATACCTCACTGTGCAGTGTGGTCTGGCACCCTGTGTGTGCACATGCGTTTTTTTGTAAACCAAAAATGGCTTCTAATCACAACTTGTTGCAACTCGCTTAATACACAGTTCTGACTCAATAGCTTGCAGGGCGCCCTCTTGTGTTTCAATTTAGAACCAGTGATGGCAAGATGAGTACAGAGGTACCTCCATGCTTAACCCACTTCATTTCTGCATGGCATAATGCTGTGTGTGTAAACCCTTATTCAGTTTGTATATGTCCACAGAGTGTCTGTAAACACATAGCTGTGTGCACTATTGTGTCATTGTGTGTACATGTTTACGTCTATCCAATGAAACCATTGGGGTTTATAAAGACAGGGGACCAGTCTAATGATTACCAACCATCCTGAATTAGATAAAGCAGCTTTTATGATTAAACAATTAACCAAAATTAATATTCACAATTTTTTACAATTTAAATTTACAAATCAAATCAGGTTTGATGAGTTTGATAGCACATCTATTGTCTTACCCGGCAACTTACACAATTGTGAGCAAAAATGCTGCTAGGAAAGTCATCAACAATACTTCAAAATGCAGACAAACTTTGAACTTTTGTGTAAGGTATTTCCAAAAGCCATCACATTCTAGCAGAGTTCAGAAGGCAATCGCAAAGGGAACTTATCTGAATACCCTTCACTTTGCAATGATCTTATTGCAATCAAACTGATTTATTCCACTATTTATGCAATGTCTCATTAGGTTGGCCAAGCATGAAAAATCATCAAATTGCTCAAAAAGTACAGCCTGGGAAATTCATGTATTCAAAAGATTCAACTTTGGCATTAAAACTGACCATTCAACCTAACCAATGGTAACGTCCACTCATGGTCAGGGTCATCCAATTATTGCCCAATTGGGATAAATATTATACCTTGATCAAAGAACAGTTTATCCCAATGAAGATATCAAGGGTCCCCAGCTGAGAATTCTTGGTGACCAAAACACCCAGCAGCATTTTGATGCCACAATATACATTTGGAAAAGAAGACAAGTATTTGATAACCAATGTTCACAAATATCATTTTTTTTAAATCTAGAAAATCAAAATTATGATAGGAGATTAAGTAATAAAGAAGTTTACTAATGTAGTTCAAAATGATAACATGGATGGTGATTTGCAGGTTACAATAAGGTAAACTGATAAAGGATTTGAACTTGAGAAGGGAAAGTGAGTAGACGTGGATGTGGGTCGAGGGAGGGGGGTGTGGGGGGTTTGTTTTGTATAATTTTGTTCTTCTTTTCAAATCAGAGACATTTATTTCCATTTCACTGATTTACAATAAACATAGGCATACAAATAAACAATAAAATCGAGGCAAACTCCGATGGCAGGTGCTTGCTGTGGGTGCCGTTTGTTTAGTTGAAGACCTGTAGTTTGTTATTCTGCCTTTTTTCTCAAGCAGTTGATTTCAGGTAATTACAAATGTTAACATGCAAGGAATCTAAAGAGAAGCGGCTCCATGAAATCAGTACTAACCACAAGAAGTGAACCCAACTTTACGTGTAATAAAATTGACCTGTTGTAAGCATTTTGGTGCTAAATTTGAGTTGTTCCTCCTATGATCTTTCGCCTTTTGAACTTTCTCAAAATGTTTGGCACAAAATAGGACGATGCTGGTTGACGAAATACCAGCGTGTTTGTGTACTGTACATGTTCTGTAAACTGAACGAAAAGACGGTTTCTTGTAGAGATAATTTACGTCATCATCTTAGGACATACTAATAGACCAACATCTAAACGTTATCAACTTTATCCCCCCCCCCCCTCTCAGATTAATGTTAAACACAGGAAATCTAGCTGATATAAGGAAAGCAAAAATAACTATATTTTCTTTTAGTAATGCAGGAGGTACACGTTAGTGGCAACATATTTCAATTGGAGAAGCTTTAGGATACCCGTTTCAAAGAAACTTCAAAATCATGCCACTTATAAAAGGTTACAATCAAATTGCAAAGTAAACTGAATGCTGATTCATGATTTGAACATTTACAAAACTAAGCAATATTAAAAGTCTAAAGGTTTTAAGCTGTTAGTTTTGATTGGCCAATGGAGGTGATGATGATGGTCTAGAGTAGTTAGCAAGAGATGCCCAATCAATGGTAATAACTTTAATGAAATTAATAACGATTTATCTTATCATCTTTGAAAATGAATAAGGCAAATTATACCAGCTTTATAAGCATGTAAATCATTACCATTTATGTAACCATAATAGTATTGTTTTCTGAAATTAATTTGAGCATGTGCTGAACAAGATGTTCCCAGGTTTGATTGTTGATATGACCAATGAGTAAGAACTGCTGCAACTCCACTATGGCTATCCCTATCATCTGTATGGACCTTTTGCATTGATGTCATTACACTGCCGTTGTAATGGTATAACAATCATGAATCAAAGAAAACACAGCACACGAGATGGGTCACTCAGCCACTCCATTTCAACAAGAGGGGGTAATTTGATGACCATAATGTCAGAAGGTCTTTTACAGTTTGAAAATCATTTAACAACCAGGGCTCGATTTCACAAAGCACTAAGATGCATCAATAAAGACAGTTACATAGAATTTGAGAAAATTGTCATTGATGAAAAAGTTGATACAGTAGCAATCCTCCAGAGAAGTATTTCTATTTGATACACAGTCCAAGTCAAGACAACAGCATTTTGAGACACCAAACCATTTCTTGCTTCAATTGCTGCAATCCAAATAAGCCTGATATCAACAGGCATAAAACCCAGACAGAGCTTGAACTGTTTTTTGCGTTGTCCACTCGTATGTGACCACCAAATATTGATGAAGATTCACTGGTTGATTGGATGGAGTGTTTAGCAAAGACTAGAGATTAGGAATTACTTTACTCTTCTAGAAAAACAAATGATGTTACTTGTCCTTTAAGATGAGATATCCAATAAATCCATCTTAATTGCCAAGCAAAGTGATGACACAATACAAATTGCTATGGTGATATTGACAACTCATCTTAAGATGAATCTTAGTGAGTGTGTGATCTTAAGAAGTGTATCAATCTTAATTGCCAAGCAAAGTGTGATGTCACAAAACAAATCACTATGATCATTATTGACAACTCATCTTAAGATGAATCTTAGTGAGTGTGTGATCTTAAGGAGTGTATCAATCTTAATTGCCAAGCAAAGTGTGATGTCACAAAACAAATCACTATGATCATTATTGACAACTCATCT
>JAUELU010000041.1:625374-641110 GCA_032357145.1 Evasterias troschelii | reverse complement strand
AGAGTGGGTAGCCATGGGTTGAGAGTAGGTAGCAAAGGGTTGAGAGTGGGAAGCTCTGTAGTGTAGAGTGGGTAGCCATTGGGTTGAGAGTACATGTAGGTAGCAAAGGGATGAGAGTGGGTAACTGTGGGGTTGACAGTGGTTAACTATGGGGTTGAGAGTCGTTAGCTATGTGGTTGAGAGTAGGTAGCTGTGGGGTTGAGAGTGGGTAGCAGAGGGGTTGAAAGTGGGTAGCACTGGGGTTGAGAGTGGTTAGCTATGGGGTTGAAAGTGGTTAGCAGAGGGGTTGAAAGTGGGTAGCTATGGGGTTGAGAGTGGGTAGCTATGGGGTTGAGAGTGGGTAGCTATGGGGTTGAGAGTGGTTAGCAGAGGGGTTGAAAGTGGGTAGCTATGGGGTTGAGAGTGGGTAGCTATGGTGTTGAGAGTGGGAAGCAGAGGGGTTGAAAGTGGGTAGCTATGGGGTTGAGAGTGGGTAGCTATGGGGTTGAAAGTGGGTAGCAAAGGGGTTGAAAGTGGGTAGCAAAGGGGTTGAAAGTGGGTAGCAAAGGGGTTGAAAGTGGGTAGCTTTGGGGTTGAGAGAGGGTAGCTGTGGGGTTGAGAGAAGGTAGAAAAGGGGTTGAAAGTGGGTAGCAAAGGGGTTGAAAGTGGGTAGCAAAGGGGTTGAAAGTGGGTAGCTTTGGGGTTGAGAGAGGGTAGCTGTGGGGTTGAGAGAAGGTAGAAAAGGGGTTGAAAGTGGGTAGCTATGGGGTTGAGAGATGGTAGCTATGGGGTTGACAAAGGGTAGCAAAGGGGTTGACAGTTAGTAGGTAATAGGTTGAGAGTGGTTAGCTCTGTAGTGTAGAGTGGGTAGTCATGGGGTTGAGAGTAGGTAGTTTTGGGGTTGCGAGCGGGTAGCTATGGGGTTGAGAGCAGGTAGTTATGGGGTTGAGAGCAGGTAGTTATGGGGTTGAGAGTGGGTAGCCATGGGGTTGAGAGTGGGTAGCTATGGGGTTGAGAGTGGGTAGTTATTGGGTTGAGAGTGGGTAGCTGTGGGGTTGAGAGAGGGTAGCAAAGGGGTTGAAAGTTGGTAGTTATGGGGTTGAGAATGGGTAGCTGTGTAATGTAGAGTGGGTAGCTATTGGTCATAGAGCGGGTAATTATGAGGTTAAGACTCGATAGATATTACATGTAGGTCTAAACAGAGTGGCTAGGGGGTCAAGAGTGGTTAGCTAAGGGGATAAAAGTGGGTAGCTATTAGGTTTAAACTGGGTTACTATAGCGTCTAGAGTGGGTAGACAAGGGATTCTGGTAAGTAGCTAGGTGGTGTAGAATGCGTAGCTAGGGGGTATAGAGTGGTAGCTAAGTGATCTAGAGTGCGTAGTAGAACGGCATTAATGATATGACGACAGCTCAGAGATCAAACATCCCTTTTCAGGAAATTGCAGAAAAAATTAATCTTTCAAATTTGGAGCTCCAAAATATACTGTACTGTTTTGTTATTTTTGAAAATTTGGTAGTGGGAGAAAACTTTTAAAAAGTTCATTTGATAACAAACTGTGATTATTTGATTGGCTTTTGAGCACATGTTTTGAATGAGGATATTTCAGCTCTGAGCAAATGAAGTTGGGATTCTAACTAATCACCTTGGCAACTGAACAGATTGACATCATGCCATGAACACATACAGAATCTACACTGTGTGATTAGCTATGAGTGATATATCAGTTATTTCATTTCTAACCACTTCATGACAGTATTTGACAGTCCCTTTGAGCAGTATTATCTTTAAAGGGTATGTACAACATTGGTAATTGCCAAAGACCTGTATCTGCACTTGATGTGACCCAACATATACATGAAATAACAAACCTGTCCAAGTTTAAGCTTAACCGGTCTTTGGAGTCATGAGAAAACAGTGAAAAAGAAAACATAAAATGTTTTAACTTTTTTCAAACATCAGATTTTATCCTGCAGTATAGAGACTATTGTTTTACTCATGTCCTAAAAACTTTGGCATTTCAAGCAAAACTATTTCCAGGGAAGTTTTCCTCCTTGACCATCTTTACACCATGTAAGCTATGTGCAAATCTGTGAACATTTATATTATCAATCTTACCAATGTTGTACACACTCATTAAGGAACCTATTATGAATGACCATAAGACTTTTGTGTTGTTGAGATTGAGAATATCGTTGTCACAATGGAACCCTGACTAAACAAACTAAGACAATAAATGTTCTCATAAAATGCATTCCAATATTTTGAGAAAATTTGAAATTTGTTTTCCTGTGAATAAGGCCAAACCCTGCTGATAGTCAGCCATGGTTTGCTGGAAACTCGGACTTGCCTCCAACATGCCAAACACAATGATAAACAATTGTGGCAGCCAAAAAAACCTTGTAATCCTTGTTTGTACAACAAAAGGATGGAGGTCTGGAACCAAGGATTACACAATAATTCTCAGGAAAAATTGAGATTTAGAGTATGAATTTGGGCACCCTTTGTCCTTCTTTGTCCAGGGGTGAATTACACACCAACTGATGTAACTGTTCCACACAGCATAAATATTAGCCCCCACCATTATTCAGTTTGGACAAAGTTTTGTGTACTATGACATCTTCCCGCGTCAAGTGGTTGAGAGTTATTTTGCCTTTTGTTATTTGTGGTTATTATTGATGAGTTAGTTTGCAAGCAAGCATGAATGAAACATGTGCCATTTGATAGTGCCAGTTAAAGTGCGGCACATAATTGAGTTGAAATTGTAACAAAACTTTCAAAGCATCACAGTTCACTGAACTTGTTTCAAATGAGATTTAAAATTTATGTTGAACCATTTTTAAGTGAAATTTAAACTGTGAAATTTTCCTTAAATTTGTGTGTAAAATGTTTTGAACAAATTTGAGTTTATAACCCCAAAATATTGCCATCTTTCATGGGCAAGCCTTAATTTCACTTTCAACTGTCAGAGTAATTTGGTCCACATATTTGCTAAGCAGACTTTCTCACTTAGCATTCTTACCTCTGGTTGTAGTCTAACTTGCCATCCATCTCCCGTAATTTCTGTGTAAGCTCTTCCGTAGCAAAAGGATCTTCTATTGTCTCTGTTCTAAGTGTAATATCTTCAATTTCTACAACACCCCCGTCTGAGCTGTGAGTTGGACTCTCAAATTTGACGATGGCTTCTTGACGTTTGCTGTTACTGGTTTTCTTGTGAGCAGACTCCATTTCTAGGGCCTCACCATAATTTGGCGGAGTACTTGGAACGCGATCGGGTCTAGTGGACTTGGGCTTTGCACCACCTGTGGTTTTTACAGAAAGGTAAAACTACTTGAAACAAATCCTTGATGTAGATTTTGTAGATTTTGTCAATCAATTATTTTCCAGTGGTTTTTGTAAACATAATGCTGATTTATAGGCAAAATAATTTAAAAAGATACAATAAAAGTAAAATCTGGAAGTATCAGTTGAAAATAGCGCCTACTTATTATATTTTTTAAAAGAAGTTTGTCAAGTATTTTAGTCAGGAACTTTTAATCCATCCACAATGAGTGAGGTGACAGCAGATACCAAAAGGGCATCATTCCAACAGACACATCATTCCAACAGACACTACTTAAATTTTTGAAAAGGGGAACTTGATATGAAACAATTTCACACAATGCTTACTACTACCATTAGTCTTTATAACAAGTCAGCTTGATTACACACATTTTTATGGAGGTCATTACCAAAGTATGACCCAACTACTTTAAGTGCCATCTCAATATTTTTGAGAAGTACCTGATTATGGTGTCGGGGATGACATACTATGAGACTAACCTTGACCTTGTGGTAATGACCCACCAGCTTCTAAAGTTGCCGTTACACTGCCCCCGTGTGTCCTATGAGCCTGTTGATTATCAGCCGGTTCTGCTGGGACGGTGCGCGCTCTCGGTCTGCTGCCCCCTACTGATGGAGTATAATTAAAACCTCTTCGTTTAGAGGGAGAATGTTTGGAAGCTGTGGAGGAAAAAATGAGGGAAAATCAAACAAACATAACTTGAGAAATGCAAAACAGATCATTAACTCTACACTGGATTGTCTTTCTAGCACTAAAAGCTTTAGCCTTTGAGAAAGACTCTGCTAGGGTCGGAAAATCAGGTAATCAACTAAAATTGTCTAAACCTACTTTTTCCAGGGAGTAAAAGGGATGATAGATCGGTAAAGACCTCAGTTCAATATTGTTCAAAGTAACAAAAATAAAAAATTGTTTAATGCAAACAAACTTTAAAGGTGGTTTTGTTGTCCTACATTTTGTAGTTTTCTTAAATATTGGAGACAATTAACTTCTTAGCCAAACCAGTATCATCCCGTAAAAGTGACAAGGATTTGAAACACGATACCCAAAACAAATATTGCAAACCATAAGGGGAAGGGGGATCAACATATCTAAATGGCAAGCAGACTCATTGTAATAAAGATGCACTTTTCTACGTGAACCTTAGTGAGAATGCACTTCATTACAGTTCATGATTCTCAAGTAAAGACTCATTTTTCTACAGTTCATGAAACCATGTGTAAACTCAAGTAAATATAACCCAGTGCTAAACAAATACCAACAACACAAACAAAGAGATACATGTAGGAAACAGTATAGACCTTTCTATTGCAATGTCACAGCCCAAGTTTTTGCCAACTAAGGCTGGAAAACTATGGAAAGCTACGAAGGAAAAGCAAAAACGATACAACAGTTTGAAACAATGTTACACAAATTTCTCACAAATTGTGTTGAACTTTTTGAAACTAAGCAACCATTCATGGGATGTAACTGTTTTGATTGAAAGTTTGCAAAAATTGTGAATTTGGTCACAACATCTGTTAACATGATTCAATGTTTTGTTTACATTCTGCTGTCTGTTCATCAACAATAGAAAGGTCTATAAAAGTCACCATCATTACAAACCCATAAATTGAATTCAAATTTAAAATGTGTACACAGAGAAAAGTAAAAAATTCCTATCAAAATAAAAATCAAGCCAATATTAGAGTGCCTAAAGAACTTTATTACAAGTTAATTATACTCTCCTCAATTTTAGTCAATAAACATGAAATTAAAAACAAATAATCTTACTTAATAGAAATTATATAAGTTTATGGGTTAATCTGTTATTTGTTGTCAATGGTGTCCATTCATTAGTCGAGTGAGTTAGATTGATTAACAATGTCACTAAAATTACTATGGACGTGGTTTAGTAATGGTGCCATGTTTCTAATTGTTATACTCAGATCACATGGGCTACTGATGACATCATCTGTAAAAAACAACCTCCAACAAGGTCAAATGTCATTGAGTTAGAGCTGTATTAATTCCACATGTACTTGACACATTGAAGAGATTACCCAATTCATTTTGGCTCATGTACGTCATGGTACAAAATAATCTTCTACACATCCTATATTTAGCAGAAACCTGATCTTATGCAGTTATTCCAGATGTTCAATGGTCATGATGGGACACTAGGTGGCAGCACACTTTGGTAAATCCATCATTCTGGGTAATGTGCACAATGGATATTTACCTGGTAGGTCTGTTGCCAGCTAGCTTTCCAAAGTCTCTCATTGTCTATGTATCTAATTTTCAATGGCTGTGGTCGCATTCTACTGAATATGTAGCCAACATTTAACTCAAAAATCCTAACCCTTGAGGAGATCAACAGAACTTGTACAATGTACAAAGCAAATTCCATGATTTCTAATTGAGTCGCTAATGAATCCATGTATTATAAAGTTGAACCAATTTGTATCAGTAGTGAAAGTTTCCTCTATTGACACATGAATGAAGAGCGCCCTCTACTGTTAAGCTACGGCAGTGTACCATCTACTGCAGCCATGTCCAAATGAAGCCGCTTTGGTTATGGCTACCGGCTGCTGACTGCAGCTACTATGTTGAAGAACAGGCCTCTGCAGTGGTCATGCCTTAGCCATAGCCAAAGCCGCTGATTCGGGCGTGGCCTATATACCAGAACAAAGTATGCTCAACTGGTAGGAACGTACATGTATTATAACAATAATAATTTGGGAGGCTAATCATTCTTACTCCAAGCTGAGAAGCTGAATTGCAAAGGACGCGGCTACAACAGGTTTAAGCCAGAGGCATGCAAGGGTGCCTTTGGCAGCTATTCACATGAGCCCATGACCATGGAGCACAGCTAGGGATCGGAAGTGTTTAATTTTTCCTTAGGAAGGAGAAGCAGAGAGCCCAGAAAAAAAAACTTTGAGGAAAGGATAGAAACAACGCACAGCTTGACTCACATATGACCCAAGCTGGGATTCGAACCAGGGCCACAGTGGTGAGGGGGAGCACTTTACACACTAGCCACCCATGCAATCCACACATTGGCTAAACTGTTCATTGTGAACCACAAGGACCTATTTTGCTCAACAGAAAACAAATGCCTTCAATTTGTGTTCCATTTAGAGAAAAGTGATGAAAAAGTAAGTCAATAGAGGCAAGATCTTCAACCACCATTAAAATGCCTTCAGAGAGCAAATCAAAACCATTTGAAGAAGAATTTAATCAAACAAAAAGGGAAGCAATGCAACCTTTGCAGTCTGAGCAGATGCAGGCTTGAATATATTATTCTGTGAAAATAATATCAGCTCAAAAACATTTCACCAACAAA
Source organism: Evasterias troschelii (assembly GCA_032357145.1). Taxonomy (NCBI): domain Eukaryota; kingdom Metazoa; phylum Echinodermata; class Asteroidea; order Forcipulatida; family Asteriidae; genus Evasterias; species Evasterias troschelii. The sequence continues at coordinate 634,468 of JAUELU010000041.1, read as the reverse complement.
AATATGATGGAAAATGAAAAATGAGGAGGGAAACAAACAAATGGATGAAAATGACTCAGCTTTCTTGAAGATATTACCATGTATAGACTGGTATTAGTCACTCGTCAATCATGCAAGGTCAGTAGCATCAAAAAGGGGATAAAATATAAACAGAAAGAAAGAATAAAGCAACACACGCAAAAATGAGGTGAAAATCAAGTCACTCATGCGCAGAAGAACACAACACTCAAAGCTTAACCAATCAAGCTGATGTAATTCATGTCAGTTTGTAAATACCATGGAAACAAGAATTAACAACAAACATAAAAGAATTGTTAGGCATTTCAAAATATATCACACTTTGATTGATTAAATGTACTTTTTTTAAATGCAAAAAACACACTCTCTGACTGTCTTTATGTCGTTGTTTTATTAAAAGGATTGATCATTTAACCCTAGCAGTGTGCCGGACTGATCAAATTGGCCCAATATTTGGACTGTGTATTGGTACAGGACAGATCAAACACCATGCTTATAAGTCATTGGTATTGGTTACAACATACCACATGACCTTAAAATGACTTTTCTGAAAGTTCAAGCTGTGACAGAAGTCAGCTTTGAACTTGTGTATGCCTTGACTGCAGTTAGTGTTTTTGCAATTTTTATCTCAAATTTTTTAAAAGAGTAGCAACTTAAATGTGTAATGAATGGCATTACACATACATAAAGACTCTGGACACTATTAGTAATTGTCAACGACCAGTCTTCTCACTTGGTATATCCCAACATATGCATAAAATAACAAACCTGTGAAAATTTGAGCTCAATTGCTCGTCGAAGTTGCGAGATAATAATGAAGTTGTGTGCTTTCGGATGCTTGATTTCGTGACCTCAATTTCTAATTTTGAGGTCTTGAAATCAAATTTGTGGAAAATTACTTCTTTCTTGAAAACTATGTTACTTCAGAGGGAGCCGTTTCTCACAATGTTTTATACTATCAACAACTCCCCATTACTCGTTACCGAGTAAGTTTTTATGCTAATAATGATTTTGAGTAATTACCAATAGTGTCCACTGCCTTTAATCAACAGGTCACTGCTAGGGTTAGTTTGAAACTGCAATCTGGTCCAATTCATAAGACAAATAAACATCCCCCATACTTCCCTCCTCCCCCTCTCTCTCTCCCCTGTAAGCATTTTACACAAGGAACCCAAGGCTGTGTATGAATTAGCGGCTGCGGCTTGGTTGTCATGTGAACATGTGTTGAAGGATAGGATGACCATAGCAACATCCTTGGCAACAACCAAAGCCATAGCTGACCATTCCCAATCAATCTTAACATCTTCTCTTGACTCTGACAAAATTGTTGAGTCGAGCCCAAAGTTGAAGATGGCTGCTACCAAAGATCATCAATTTAGATTTTGTTTGTTTTGCAAATTGGTGAAAAGTCTTTGGTTACTGATGAACCATACAAAGACTTCCACAAGAAGGATGCATTGGCAACGAGAAAAGAGAAATTTTAGATGTCACAATGAAAATGACAGAAAGTCTCTCATTCAATCCATGAAATATCTGCTATCAATAAAACGACTGACACCTTTACATTACTTCTTGAATCCTTAACGCCTTTTGGAATCTGCTCTTGACTTACGTGGCAACCTCCTGAAGACAGATTTGGACATGAATTCTTGAAAGCGCGAGGCATAGAAGCTGGGTCTGTGAACAGACACTGTGTCACCATCGTGGACCATTTTCTTCCATGTATGTTCTAATTTCTTTACCAATCTGTTTTGAAAGGAAGAAAGGAAACACAATAAAAACTCTGACAGTATCAATACTTATTTTAAGTTCTTTAATTTACTGTTCTCTCTACATTATGTTCTTGTCATGCAAAGTGAAAAATTCTACCAAATAGTCTTCCAAAAAGGTCTTCAATCAAATCTTTTTGGAAAACAGGACCCAAATCATTTCTCTGAATGGAGTTAATTTCTCTACTTTTATTGTTTTCCTTCATGAATTTCGAGAATTGAATCCTAAAAACATGTTTTTAAATGTTTGACTTCTACAACTTCTTCATCTACCGACTGCTTGCAGGTGAATTTAACCTTCATAGTTTGAACTTGTTAAGGAGGTAGAAACAACATGATCAAGTACTGCCAGTGAGCCCTTCTCTGTGAAGGATTGACAATACCAAAAACACAACTTTGTAACTGCTAAAACATTAAATCTGACATTTTATGGAGATTGTACTGTCTTTTTTCAAATCAACTTTTTGATATGAATAAAGGGGGCACATCTAAAAACTTGTTCAGCTGTTATTTTTATAACTCTTGATAAATTTATGTGGACATTTTCCAGATGACAGTTGTAGTATTTTGCCTGCCAGAAAGGCCCTGGATTGTACAAGGTCACTCTTTTTGTAAACAGCGGTTACTTGATCTCACAAAAAAGGATGAAAACAAAAAGGTGGAATTTGGCCGGTCATGCCTGTCATACTTACTTGAAGCATTGCAATATATCAATAATTCCTATAAACAGGTCAAGACGTTCTCCTTTGAAATTCTTGCCTGGAATACCACCAGTCCTGGAAATAACCAAAAACATGAAATACAAAATAATATTAAGTTCACTGATAATATGCAATCAAATAACTTGGTATGTGCTATAAGGTTAGTAATTGCAACTCATATCTGTAATGATCAAAAAGTCGTTAAATTAAAAATGCTTTTAAAGTTGAAAACATAAATCAAAATCCACAAATGAATATTTTTCAGAGAAAATGAATGTGTCCTTTTGTCAAACAATTACTTGAGATCACTCTTGATCAATAAACTCCATTTACCAGGAGCTCCAAACTATGCAAACTCACGACTTTATAGTCCTGAGTTGACGAAATGATACTTTATGCTTGTTCAATCTGATGAACTGAATGCAAAAAGAGAGATGTTACTTCAAAAACATAAACTCAAACTTCAAATGCAAAGTAAATAGGCACGTCATAAACAAAAAAGGTGCTCTGTTTTCCTATTGTTGAATGATCAGAAACAAAAGGTTGATTTGGTGTAAAAACATCTAAATAACAGCAACTGAAAGGCCAAAATAAATTCAAATTCACAGTGGTTAAAGTGTATAAATGCAGTAAAGATAAAAATGGGGTTATAAAGCCAAACGACAAATTGTTTCACTTAAGCATTCACAAGTGGCTCCAAGGTCCCTTTTTGAAATCACAGCTTTGGCTTTTGGCTCTAGCTTAGGCTGCATCAGTTATTTTGAAAGATCAATTTAAACGCCTAAAAAACCACAAGGGAAACTGACTGGGTAAAATTTATTTGAAATGACAAGTCTCATTTCCTTACTGAGGGATCCCTCTCTGAATGATTACGAGGTTGTATTGTTAACTTAGGTGTGATCCCTGGCAACACACCAGTAACAGTCATTTTGTCTTTATTCAACCCAAAATTGTTTAAACCTTACCCAGTATGTTTCCCTACTGGTTTATAATTGATACTACTTGTTCGAATGATAAAATATTAACAGTCCCCTTGAAATAAAATTCCAAACTTACGGTTCATCATCATCTTCTGGCACCCATGTTTCCTTGGTATGGCCTTGAATAGCTTCTCTGGTTGTAGAGAATGCGGGTCGTTTTGATTTATTAAGATAGGACTTGGATCTTTCTAGTCTGTGAGGTGGTTTATCTCCATGATGCTCTTCAGCTGAACCAGAATCGGAGAGACTTCTGAGCATTGTTGGACGTTTAATAATCTGCGAGGTCTGTTGAAGTTGCTGAGTATCAGCGGTCCTTGATTCTGTGTTACCATCTGTACTGTTGTTTTCATTGCGCTATACACAGGCAAAGAAAAAAAAGGACAACTTTGTAAATTGTGCCACGATTGCATCTATTCTTTGTATGCTCAAGAGATGTGAGAGGAAGATATCAGCTTGTCTTCTGGTTTTAAAGAAATTGTTTTCAAGCGATTCCATGCAGGACCTATCAATGTTAGTTCAATTTTACATGTCATGAACCAGGGTTTTACGCCATTACTTTGATTGATGTATTACAATCGTAAATTCATGTCATGCTATCATTTTGTATAGTTGTACTGATCAACATTATTGGTCTAAGAGGCCCAATGTGTGGGTAGCAATTAAAGCTGGGTGTATTTTCATCCCAGTAATGTTAGAAAACACCGGCACAGAGCACCCCCAATGAATATGTATATATTGCCTTCTGCAATGGGTTTGTATATTGCCGTGCCATTCAGATTTCATCACAACTGAAAGGCTGGGGGAGCTCAGAGCTGATTGGCGAACTTAAGTGTCTTACAGAGGACAAGGTGTTAGAGTGGAATGCTATGTGATGAGACAGGGGTCTACCCAACGCAGTTATAGACAGTCTGCCTATGGGTACAAGTCGTGGCAGAGGTTACCCTAAGCCGCACTGGTTGGACAATGTGACAAAGTGGAGTGGCAGAAGTGTGCGAGAGCTGAGAATAGCAATGATTGAAAGGAAATGAGACCCAGATGACAATGCGGCCACAGACACATTTAAATGCTGAAGGATGATGATGATTGCCATGTTGAGCTTCAAAGACTGTGGTTAATAAATGAATAGAGGAACTTTCTGTGTATTAACCCCTTGTGGACACACCTCTGCACAATGCGCATCTAACATTTTCACCAATTGAGAGTCAACTGCTTTGCACACATTTAGAAGGACAGGATAGGGGCGTGTCAGTGCCCTGCGTGTTGTGAAATGGGTCTTAATAGTGGATCAATGGGTCAATGGCCTGTCTGGGGCTTGATAAGGATTGTCAGCCCCATGTCTTGAATAGGACGTAAAGCTGTAGTTCTCATTCACAGTGAAAACACCAAGAACACTTACTGTGAAAACAGGTGTTTGTAGATCAGCGGCATAATACACAATGACTATCATCTAAGATGCTTTCAGGTTTTTTTCAGACATTACTAAGTCTTCCCCAAACTTTCTCAGTATGACTCACCTTATCAGTCTCCGCTTGATCAAGATTATGTATTGACACAAGTAAACTATAGTCCATAATCTTAAAACTTTCCAAGACCTGAAATAGAAAGAAGAATATATTCAGTAAAAGTAACCATGGTTATTGGTTACTTTACTAACTTTCTTAAGTAGTATTAGCCCTGACAGCATATGAATGGAGAGGAAAATGAAGACATGAGAGATGAAGACAAATTGAAAGATCTTACAGCTTACATGAATGTATAGATATAGAATATCAAACAATGATAGACATACTCAGGGCAATAAGACGAGGCAACCCAATCTTAGATACTTGACCAGACAGGAAGACTTCTAAGGATATCTACTTCAAGGTTAAAATCAAAAGGCTCATCACTGGACTAGGTAGGCTGAGATGCTGATTGAAGTTACATATGTCACTCTAGGTAAACTCAATGTACAAGTCCAGGGTCCTAGAGCTGCTTAAGCGTGAAAAAGTAGCCAAGCGCAAAATAATCACCAAGTTACCAGACAAATTACTATGTCACATGAACCCTTTGTGATTGGTATCCTGCTCATTTTTGCTTAGCAGGTAATTGTTAAGCAATATTTTCTGCTTTAGCAGCTCCATGAAATTCAGTTCTGGTCTTTACTGAAGTCATAAACTCCTTGCATTTACACAGAATTACTCAATCCAAGATCTTCTGAGATATGTTCTTAAATAATAATTAATGCCTCATCTTGATCTATCACTTAACCCAAGGGGTCATCAGGCCACCACTGATGCCCCTTTTTCCTCCACTGCTCTCTGTGAGTTGCCAAGCTCTAGTTCTTCAACACCAACATGGATGCGTTAACATAAGAATCATATTGATATCATGTTGACAAACTCTTTGAAGAAACAAACATTAAGATTTCCTCTTGATACATTTTGTATACTTATGTGGTTAGCAGTTGATGTGCTTTTAAAAAAATCTCCCTCAAGTGTTCCTTGAGTGGGGTGGACCGCTGGAGATACTCCAAGGGGAGGACTGAAGGGGATAATTCAGCTCCACACAGTACCTACCCTACAGTCACGTTGTAGCGTCTTCACCAGAGCATTGTAAGTAGCTGTGTCTAACATTAATCCCTCCGGATGAACCTCCATAAAATCTAAATCCTTCAATGTTGGAAGTTTCTTCTGTCTCTCAGCTTTAGACGCCTTCCTCTTGTATGTAGACCCCTTCAGGTCAAACTTCTGGTGCATTGTAATGTCTGATGGCATTAAGTTGTTCATAACGACCAGACGAATATTACGACCTCCACTCTGGTAAGTGTACAGTCCATAGAACTTAGGTAGTAACGTTCGCGGGTTTTGGTTCAGATTCTATTGAGGTAAAGAAAGAACTTCATGTAAATTGTGTTGTTACATTAATACTTATTGCAAAGAATAGTTAATGGTCTGATGTTTTGACCCTAGCAGAGTCTGTCTGGAAGGCTCAATAGTGATGTCATTCAGCCTTTGAGAAAGACTCTGCTAGAGACGAAACATCACGCCATTAACTGTTTGTTTGCATTCCAACCATAGGTCCTTTTGGTTGGTAATCAGTTTGCAACATCTAATTTTCTCATTATTATTGACTATTTATGTATTATTGACATTACCATTTGCTCTTAACACAGCAAAAACATAAGAGAAAACAAGAAAGTACTTCAAAGTAGAGAGTGTATCGATTAAAAACTCCTTTAAAACTAGAAATACAGTGGGAAAATGGACCAAAAGACAAAGCTAAATATCTGCACATCAAAAACTGGTTTCATTGTAAACGTAAAGACATCCAATATGGTGAGATTGTACATGGACATAATGTGATTATTTATCCAAATCGTCCTTGCGTAGGAAGATCATTATAAAACTTTGTTTGCACGAGCAATTTAGATGGGAAAATGTCCCAGATGGTCAAGCATTTCATCTTTTCCTGTCCCCAAAAATACATGATTTAATTTGTTGCAATTCAGGACGAATTGACGTCATGAACAACATGTGCACTGGAAAAAGACCCAATGGGTGTTTACATCAATAATGAATGAATCAAAAGTCCAAATAAACAAGCTTTTAAATCCTTCCCTCTCTGGACATGGAGAACCTACTAGATAATAATCTTCATTAAGGAGCTGAGATCCAACTCTTAAGTGCAGATTTTAGTAAAAAATGTAAAAATTAAAGTACAAATAAATTAACAAAAACAAATAATAACAAAACGACTTGTAAAGAGCTAATATCTAGAAAACTAGTCACAGCGCTTAGACCTAAGAAAACTTCTAATACACTTGACTGAAAAGGTAAGTTTTGAGATGTGATCAGAAGGAATCTCAAGGAAGTGATGTCAGGTTGTGTTCTAAGACGCTCTGTTCTCAAAAATATATGTTTCAAGATGAGAAGATGCCTAACTTACCATGTAATAACCAGGTAGAAGCTTCTGAAGGAAGTCTGCTTCCTTGTGTTGTACAGTCTTAATGATAAACTCATCATCATCAGTAAGATAGAAGACACTTCCACTAGCTCCAGGATTAGACAACTCTCGCAAATCCTGATCTACCAGAGAAATCTAGGAAGAAAGAAAATGGAAACAGACAAAAGTGTAAAGTACGGTGTCTTGAACAAAGATACGTTAGTTGAAACGTTTGTTCTTGCTGTCCATTTTTTCTTAATAAAAATAATAACAGTTATCTTTCCTTCACATAGGAGCAGCATCGTCAACCAAAAAGGCTTGTGAAAACTGTGCAGAAAACTCACTGTTTAATTATTAAATGACATTCCGTTGATTTATTTGAATTTTTATAAAAGTAATTTGCACTAAAATAGTTACATGATGGCTGAAGTCATTTGTAGTCCCATTTTATTTCCTTTCTGTACATCAACCCCCCCCCCCCACCAACCAACACCAAACAAACAAACAAACAACGCAACAAACAAACATACAAACAAAAAACAACCACAACAAACAAAAACATACTGAGAACACAGGTCAAGGTTTGCAAATCAGATATATCAATTTGATATGGGTAAATGTGTAACCGACAACAAGAAAAACAAACTTCTGAGAGTATCAAGTCAAAACTTGATTAAAAATCAGGCATTTTAATTTGATCAACTTGACTTGATCCATGTGTCAGTGAATTTTTACCAAGCTGTCTATCTACATAAATTACATACATGTATTGTTCATGTTTGCCAAACATCTGTCAAACATTTGTCCATGTAGTCTTTCATTCCAGCATTTGTGAAATGTGTTCCCATGGCATTGGACTTGAGCATGTAAGCATACTAGTTTGTATGTGACATCTATTCATACAGTCTACACATTACTACATCATTACTCAGTCTGTAAAGGTCATAATATATTATATTGTACATGTTCATATAAAGGTGTTCCATGTACAAGTCTGAATAATTCCCTAAACTGACAGCCAGTCTAGGCAGAAAAAAAGTACACCTACAGGAAATGCACGATAGAGCAATGACCCTTAAAGGAATGCACAGCACAGATTTTCATTCTAATCCTTGAATTTTGAAAAAGAAAAAAAAATAATACAAGGGATAATCAGGATTTATCTTTGGTCCTTTGGGAAAAAGTAAGAATATTTCATTGAGTACAAGGGCTGACATATACTCATGGTGTAGGCTTTAAAAGACTTTTCAAGCTATTGTTAAGTCACAATTTTCCTAGGGCCATTGAAAATCAGACTAAAGTAGGAAGATACCTGGATAATACAACAGTTGTTTTCGTTGAAGCAGTCGTTACAACCCTTTAAGTTTTCAAGAAACTATCAAAAGGACATGTAGATACATTAGCCATACAAAATTTCAAGCTTTCACAAATAGGTTTCTACACAAACATGGGTGCGCCCAAACGGCTTCAAAATCCAGGGCAAATCAGCAGTTAGCACTACAGTCAATACATGATAAAGGGATAAAACATCATTAGTAGAGTACATTAAGTACATGTACAATACAATCGTCGTAGTTTTATACGACTCAATCATCTCTCTACATGTAGTTTTATACATAATGCAAACATCATTGATTTTGAGAGAAATTTTCATATCAAAATCTGCAGTTCTTACACTGTATAGGATTGAACATTATTGGAC
>JAUELU010000041.1:590692-601894 GCA_032357145.1 Evasterias troschelii | reverse complement strand
TTGGAATCCCGGACTGGATTCTTGCATTGTGGATTGGATCTTCAGTCCCTATCTGTTTGCGTGGGTTTTACCTATTTGGGGTTTTCCTCCCATATCTAATACTGACATTTCTTCATCGTCTTTTCTACACAGGTACCTTCAGACCCACTGATCACAGGGCTAGCTGCTTTACCCCAAAAATATAATAATAATTTTAGTCATAACATGTGAGTCATCTTCTGATGACAGTTAGGCTTCCACGACATGAAACGCTTCATGTTTTAATGTGATTAGGAAGAAATGTTGTCATGCAAAGAAATTAAAACAAACTTCGCTTGTAATGATCAAGGAAATTAAATAAAACAATCTTGACTCAACACATAAATCTGAAACCATTAATAGGTTTGCCCAGATCTCGTTCAGGAGCAAATCACACACTCAAAGCAGTCTGCACACTAAACACCTTTCTATATACACCACATTAATATGCATAAATGGTGCATACATAATGATCAACTCATACATTATTCATATGGACTGAATACATCTACATCAGTATGCAGAAATTATGCATACCTAATGATTAATTATTCATGATGTTGACTGAATAAATTATATAAAAAGAGACTTTTAAAAACCTGCAAACTGTCCTCATTTCTTGGGAGAGAATCTTGGATTGGTTGGTGTCTCAGTAAAGGAACGTAGCTCATAGGTGCCAAGAGCTGACTCCAAGTCAGGACTGTGACGCGCAAAGATCATTCTGATATCAGTATGGAGGTAGACCTTGCCAGATTTAGAGCTCTGAAACCTGCAACGACACCATCCAAATAATCCTGATAAATTTATGCTTACATTTATAAATGTATCTCAAAACATAGCTACAAAGAGGTATTTATTAAATACCACTACTTCACCAAGATCGGATTTGATGACAGTCGAAATACAAAGAGAACAGTGAAAAAGTAAAAGAGCAAAAACAATCCGGGGGGAAAAGGGACAATTTAAGGAGGTTTAACACCCTTTTCTTGAAACTCTGACATGATGCTGCTGAGTGCAGGTGTGACGAAAGACTATTCCATAACTCAGGAGCAACAAATAAAAACGACTTATAAGCAGCATATTTTAGAGTGTGGGGGGGGGGGGGTAAGAAACTTTGTGTGTAGTGAGTCTGGTGGTATCTGTTGAGGAGGATTGAAGCCAGTATGTCTCAAGACGCTGTACCGATTCAAACAGCACCAAAAGAACATAAAACAAATATTCAAAAGAGCATCAAAGTATAATATTATTACAATATTGAGCCATTATAATTACAACACAACAAAAACGCTAACACTAAGAATCAACAATATCAACAAAAACAACATCTTAAAGAAGTACATAATATGTGACTAACAAAAACATCAACAAACTCTATGAACGGTTATAAACATTAAAATTATAAAGTGACAAACCACAAGGAGTAACTGACTGGGTAATTTTAAATAATTGTGTGTCCTTTGTTCAACCCCAAAATTAAAATACTTGACAAAATGTGTAATGACAAATTTCTTGTAAAATAACAAATATCAATTAAATGACATATCCAGCAATCACAATTAAGAAAATTACTTTTGAGGTACAGTTACATGCACTCAGTTAAAACAATTTTTAAAAAATGAACATTTAATGTTTCCTCATAAAAAAGAAATAAACTTTTGGTAAAATATCTGTAAATGCATTAAATACTATACCACTCAAGATCAAATAACACACCTTGGCGTTCACAGACTTAGTAGCTTGGCAGCCTTTGTTTTGTCTTATAGTCTGAACACCAAAACAAATCAATAACTGTTTGAAGTCAATATCTTGGGGGTACAACCATGTGTAGATCTCTTTTTGGGGAAGTGTTGGCTCTGACAAGAGCCATTGTTTTTACTGGACATTTTAAACAGTGTACTCTGCTCGTCTTTAGGAAAGTAAAGTGTTTGAAATGTCAAGAATAAACCAGCAGCTTTCTGGAACAAACATTCCTTTTAAAAGAGATTGACACAAATTTCTAGAAATACTTACTTGTAACCCACACTATGCCAAGCTTCAAACATCACTTACACATGTATAATAAAATCAGATTCAATTATAGAATGCAGATGAGACTGTAATTCTGACCTGATATGAATGAGGTATCGTAGTTCTTTCTCACAATCGTCAGTAATTTGTGCATTGCTTGGCATGTAGAAAATACGCTGTCTGGCAAACGTCTGGCAGTTTGGAGGCATATCAGCGAGATTGTATCTCATCACAAACATCTTGACCACCGTCTTGTTGGGGTTGAATAATGTCTGTACAATAACAAATGTGTCGAAACAGAGTGCATGTATTAAAAAATCTCAGTTTTAGTCAATACGCCAAGCACCCCACCAGTGGTTTCTTAGCTTCAAAGATGGACTACGCCGAAATTCCCTCATTTCATTGTATAAAAGTGCATTTTTTGAATAAGATCTCAGGTCTTTCCAGAAAAATTTTTTCTGAGTAAATCTTTAAAAAATTAAAGATTTGCTTACTATATTTCTTTTAGGTGAATCATAGTCAATGGATCCAAACTATGTAATGTGGGGAATGGTTTATTGTAAATGACATAAGAGAGGGTAAAGGTCAGGTCATCTGATGGTCAAAGTTCAAACCACTTACCACCTGAATAGTTCCTGTTTTGGGTATATGATAACCTCTTCTTCCCAAATGTTCCAAGTTGATGTAGCCCTGAAATTGTAAATGTTAAAATACTTTATATAAAACACTTGAAGGGGGGTTGCCTCTGTGTTTCTGGATCAGCTGTTTACTGCACCCTTTCTGAGCATGTTTGGAGTAGAATTTATGTGATGCGCATTGGAATATATCGATTTGCACAATACAAATGAATAAAATTACTTATCATTCGTGGAAAGACAAATTCTTTCTTTTGATGAACTTACAAAATAAGAGGAAGGAGCATCATCATCTGATACACTGTAGAAGAATGTAGTGACTGGAAGAACAGCGTGTTTAGGACAGAAGGACCCACTGGCACCGATCTCTGCAGTGAAACCATCAATGGTTCCTAGAGGCTCTAGACGACCGTTCAGTACAGACTCCTATCAGAAGGATAATAACACATGATTAGATGTCATCTGTCTCATGTTAAAAACAACTGATTGGATGGTTTCTTTTGGGGACTGTTCTACACCACTCCTGAGAGACCAGTAGACTCATGTTTGGGTCAATTGCCGAAATAGCCCAACCAAGCTGATGACTCCTTCAAATGAAGAGTGAATTTCATCTGCACTTTGCAGCTAATGTAAGTAAGTCTACCCATTGACACTAATGACTTTAACAACAGGGATCTGGATAACTTGACAGAGCGAGTACAAGTTGATTATGTGTACAAAACCAAATATGTCGCTAACAATGAGAGAAAAACACAAAAGTCTTTGTTGAACTGGGTCAATAAACAAGTGTTGGTGTTCGAGGCAAGCTTTTGCGCAGAACATAAGTGATGGTGAACCACCCATATACAATTCTTAATGAATGTGTATTGCACAATAGTACCAGGCTTTGCCCATCTTGTTGCCATACAAAAGCTTGCCTAAAACCATGTGATGATCAGTCTGGGGACTCCAATTTGAGTGTTCACTTGTGACCAATCAAGTCATTGTACCAGACCTAATTAATCTATCTAATAAATGGTATATTGATCATCAATGAGACATGTACGAGTAGATTAACCACTTCAAAACAAAAAGAGATCACTTGATTCAAAACAAACCTCAAAGTTTCCAAGAAGACAGCTTGTAGAGGCTGGAGCACTGGTACTAAACACCCGGGTGGATTGTGCCAATGGAGTGTTAGGATTCTCCAGATCATTGCAGGAAGGGGAACTATCCAAACAAAACAAAAATATACAATGTGAACCCGACACCTAGAGTTTGCTGTAAAAGTGTAGCTGCAAGCTTGGCTTTCCAGCAGTAAAACTTTCATTGATAGTTAGAATCTTGTTAATTCAGTAAATAACATCAATGCATAGGTAAAAATAAAAGAATAAAAGAAGTTAATAACAAACTTTTAAAGGTACTTAGTACTAAGGATATACACAATGCATGAAACGTAAACAACTTTAGGAATGTTCTTGAATAGAAAGACAGAATGAACCAACTGTACATAAACTTGTGGTTTGGACACTCCATTTCAAACCAATTGATAAGATCTTTAGGATTCCGTTTTTTAACACAAAGCCATACAGCTCAGTACTTGATGCATACAGCCCTAAATCTCAAGTTATTTCTTTGCTGATAGTATGATAATAATTATTTTACCTCTTAAGAAGTGACCTTGGTTTGAGTAGAGATGCACAATCTTGCTCAGTCTTGGCCTTCCGCAATGGAGCCTGAACAAAAAGTGGTTAAATTATCACAAGTTATAAACACAAACATGAAATTAATTTAATAGGCCATTTATAACAACTCCCAATGATAGTGAGATCTCAATACTACTCAAGGGTATAGCTAAGAAAGATAATTTGTGCTACTTGGTTGCTCCTCAGTCAGCAAATGAAGCACCAAATCAAGTGGAACAAGAGCATCCAAATAAAACTACATGTAAATAATTTTGCCGTTTTGAACCTTATTGTTTTGCTTTTAAGCAAACTAAATTCCAAGACTGTTTGTTGCGTTGACATTATTTAATACAATGGTGCTGCATGCTGGACTTGCTTTTTTCTTGCTGTAAAATTGGTTGGAAACCATTGGTAGTCTATGAGTTGGCAAACTGGTCATGTACACCCCTGAAAGGAAATGCCAGGCAACAATTAGCATCCATACACTCTCTCCCAAAGAAATTGCAGATGCTACCCTTGCTACCTCCCTGATCCCACTCAGTGATAGCAAGAAGGTGATGATCAATGCTCACATCTTTTCAAGTTTGCAATTTATTGTGTGACATTTCACTTTAAAGACTACATACCGGGCTTGAGTTGATTGGTAGGCCGGTGCTGGGATTGAAGACATAAGTGTTGGAGCTATCTAAAGACCTTCTGATTAGTCCACTGCGTAATCCTGATAGCGTAGATGGGGTACTAGACTCTAGGCTTTCTGCAGGAAGGACCTGACATTCAAAATTAGAAATGTATGCACATTCATGTCAATGGTGAGATAGAAACAATGAATTAGGAACAATAATAGTAAAGCCATGCTACTCCTTCGTTTCAACTGCTTACACTTGTTCACATTCATAGCCTCTTGAAGTACCTCAAGTCTCTTGGCATTCATTGGTTACTGGCTAATAATAATGTATTGAGCATATTTTGTATAATTTCGGCTCTCTTACCCCCGTTAATACCTGATTACGTGTCAGCAAACCAATTATCACCGGATGCATACCAGGAGAAGTGACTTTTGTATTTTCGTATCACATTGGATGACCGGCTGCATGCTACATTCTTGCAGAGCTTTGTGATTCACAGAGCATGAATACGATATTTTCTCAATAAAGAAACAATAAATCCTGGTGCTTCAAACACAATCTTTGTTCTCTTGGCTTTGTTAAGTCTGGGTTTCTTTGTACCAACGATACTCTCAAAGAAAAAAGATTCCAACAATCTTGAAAAAATAACCCCGTTGGGTGGACATGGTTGAAGGGGAAAAATGGAAGATCCCCGGCATTTACTGGTAAAAATACATTGTTTTCTTAATTTTCCAAACTAAATTTGTATGAAATATACCTAGTCCACTTGAAAAGGACATGTTTTTAAGTACATTTGTAAGTTTTGAACATCACCTGTCATTTCTTTTCTAACCCTTTTCTTGTAAACATGACTTACTTAGTCTGCGGACTACAGTCCAGTTATTTTTTTATTGTACGATAAACCAAGTTTAAATGAGTTGATAAAAAAAGCTCTTATCTATTGAAAGATAAAAATAGGACTACTTCTCCCGAAGTTGTCCTGTTTTGTTTCAATTTTCTGAGAATGCAGAATCTGAAATGAATAAATCTCCAGTTTTTCTTATTTGTTTTAATTACTGAATCACTAAATACAAACCTCTTTTCCCCAGGTATTATTCTCCTTTCCAAGGACACTCCTGAAGAGAGATTTACTCTTTCCAAACACTGGCGTAAACGGTGACGAGGCACTATTAGTCTCAGCACTTCCCTCATATTGCATTGGTTTACGGAAAGGCGCTGGGATATTGGCCTGAAAGTCATGACTATCAAGACTAAAGCCACGCCTTCTTGAGTGACGTGGAGATGACACAGGAGAAGGGGTATTATTCCCTGAGACAGTATTCAAAGATCCTGGAGTATGACTTGGACTGGATGGACTCTTCTGACAACTCAAGACGCTGTATGGTCCCCGGATGTGATCCGTTTTCCAGCGGTTCATTAAGGAGTTTTTGTTACAGGCCAGTTCATTGGTGTTCCACGGAGTCGGGGTGTTGCTTGTTGATTCAGCGCCAGTAATTGCACTGGGTTGACGCTGGGATTGCATTTCAGGCATTTGGTGATTTGAAGAATTGCTACTTTTTGGTTGTGATTGGCTGGTGAGTGGTGGGGTTTCAGTTCCACTAAGTCCATGCTTGGGTTGGTTCCCTATAAAGACGCTTTCAGCTTGGGTCTCACAATGTATATGACCCTGGTTACCCGTATCTATATCACTAGGACTATGGTACGATAACCAGGGAACTGTTGAAAGGGGTGTGCCAAACTCTGTTGAAGGAATATCTTCATCATCTTTATCGTATTTCTGTAGCGACCTGTGGGCATCTTGCAACATAATTCCTCTGTCTTCTAAGGAAGATTTGGCTGTGAAGAAAATGCCATCATCTTCCTCTAAGCTAGGTGTTCTGTCTCTCCAAGCACAGATGGGTCTTGGAGTAGATTCTCCCCTGGAGGGTGGAGGAGTCAATGTTAAGCAATCTAAGGAGCTTCCTGAGCCCTTCTTCTGTTTCTGGAGCTTCAACTCACCGATCCTTCTCTCTAGTTCCAACGTTGAGAAACTTGGCTGTCCACTTGCATAATAGAGCTCTAAGGTCGGGGTTTGTCTTCCCATGATAGGCTCCTGTTGACATTTTAATTTTGCAATGTTGGCTGACACTTGTTTTTCCTCAAATTCTCCTGAAGAAGGTCGGGGCTTTGGTTTTAAAGGTTGCCTGCGTACATGCTGCGGAGAATTATCTCTCAATTTAGATAATCTTTGAACAAACTGAACAGGTTCCGAGTGAAAAGATGAGACATCTTTGGATTCTGGGAGTAACACTTGTAATGTTTGTGTACAGGCAGATTTCTTCTGCTTCATCAACTCATCTTGTTTATCTCTCACTGATGATGCTTCTTTGCTTTTCCTACTTCTATTATCATGTTGTTGTCTTCGCTCTTTCTTGAGCTCCTCTCCACTCCTTTGATCACGTTCCCTCCTCGGATTGACAAAAGAATATTTAAATTCTCTGTCAGCATCCTCGTCATCTTTTCCATCTTCTTTAGTTTTCTCTTTTTCCTTTTCTTTCCTTTTTGTAGTTCTACTAGCTCTACTAGTTCTACCTTTTTTGGAATGTTCCATATTGTAGCATGGAAGAACCGGTATATCCATGGGACGAGGTAGGGATGCAACCGTCACCCGAAGACTTGACGACTTTGAGAGGTTGAGAATAGGAAAGTTATGTACCTCAGGGGATGAGGTAAAACTGGTTGAAAAAGACTCCCCAGGTGCACAAACCCTGTGTGGGAAAAAACAGAACAAACATTTTCAAATTTTTTTTCATATAAACTTGACAACTCTTTAGAACTATATTTTGGTAACTTTTTAAGCAAAATTCTTTTTGGTACTGTTGCAAACTTGTTAGACTGTATTGGCTACTTGCACTGAGGCCACATTCAGTTACCGTCTGCCCATGGTCTGCCATTTTGGGGTGTCAAATTGCATGTAGTGATATGGTGCGCATCTAATCAAATGCACACTGCCTAAAATGTAACACACGTGGAAACTGACTATCAAAATGGCCAACCAAGATATATTGTAGTGATAATGTCAGGTGCATTTGGTCAGTATATGACATTTCCATAAGTTGGTATTACACTTTACCTTTTTTATGTTATCTAACCACTGGAGAAATCTTTAATGAAAACTGTTTCTAAAAGTTACCAAAGGTCATGTGTTGAACATTATTTAATTTACACCAAAGTAAAGCACAGTTCATCAAAGGACACAAACACCGCAAAAGACTAGGTAAAAATTTGAACATTAGCAACAGAACATGAAGAATGTTGAGCCCCAGAGTCATCTGTGTCTGTTACGAACGCCCTTTATGTCAGCAATGGACTCAATACCATGTGACATGCCTGTATGGCAAAATTAAGCAGATCAACCAATGGGAAAGCTGAAATTTGCCATACAGCAAAAATCGCAACGCGCAAGAAATTGCCTCAAAGCAGGTACGCATTTATAACTACACACCCTGCATTCTCATATTCCATGAACAACAAGTAAAGCAATGCACTAAGCAACATTTACAGGCAACATTTATGACTTGTTAACTGTTATACCTGTAGACGATATTTCTTGGTAGTCTTCCTTGTGAGGAGCTGAGCCAGGCACTAATCTGAGAAAAGTGTAAGAAGGATCTAACTGCTTGAAAGAGTAGCTGGCTGTGGCAATGTCCATCAGGAAACCTGAAAAAAAGAAAACCAAACTCATGGTTCAAGATCAAGATCAGTGTCATTTAGATTAATACACACCTTAAGATCAATCTTAGCTATTTGTGCCTTTTGTGCGTAGGCATAAACTTCATTGGAGAACTTGTGAAGGCCTGAATGGTTGTATGCTGTAAAACTACAATCACACAAAGTGACCTTATTGTATAGACCTTTCTTTTGTAAACAAACATCCACCACTATGGAAGCCTTGGGAAGCACAAAATGTAGAACTTGATTGGTACAAATTTGCCCTTAAAACATTTAAACCTTTTGTTTTTTTAGAATATCAAGTACTATTTGTTTTGAGGTGATAACCATTGATTCGACAATTTAGCTAATTAGAATTTGTAGTTAATGATAACCTTTTAAAAACTGATTGACAAAACTAACAGCTGTAAAGTTGTAACAGACACATCTATGGAATCTTTCCTTACCTTTTAGGCATCAGCTGAACAATCCATTGCTCCAGTAGAAGATGTTGAGATGGTTGGTCCAGAGTCTGTAGTGTGTCTGTACTGTTACCAAGCTCAATTTCTTCTTGATTACTATGGCAACATTCTGGATACAGCAACACTTCCACAGACATTGGGATGTCGTTACGACACAGGAAACACAGATACGCCCTCGCAGCTTCAATCAGCTTGCACTAAAATGAAAATGAAGAATCAGTAAATGGTTTTATTGCTAACTGGTCAATACTGTGGACAACGAACAAGAGTCACATGTCTCATTTGTACATCCCAGAGGATGTCATCACAAGACTCTTCGAAGCCGATACTTTTCTCTTTTCAAAGTAATCTGTAAGAACTCTACACAAATTGTACTGTCATATATACATAAAATTTTGTTTAATCTTGCACGCACTGTTTTTGTATGATTTCAATTATGATCTCTTATTGCCTGACGCAAAGAACAATGATTGATGTCAATGATGACCTCCATTTAATAATAAGAATCCAGTTATTTCCACAATGAACAAAACAATTAATAATAATTAAGAGCCCTCTGCAAGGAACAGTTCTAGCTTAGAATCTTTTAAATTTTCATGAAATTGTAATTGCTTTTGTCCATATTGTGTAAGTTGGTGAAAATACGCTAACACCTCCTCTACACAGTTTGCCAATTTTTACAAATGATGCAAAAGTATTTTGTGCCCAATGCGTTTCCCTTTTCAACCACGCATGTAAATTGGAAAAAGTTTGAGTTAATTGCCAGAGAGAAACACACCCCTGGCCTTGGCCTTGGTCCCAATTAAACAAATTATTCAAAATGTTTCAATTTTTTCAAACTGAATTGCCCATTTTTCCAGGAAACTCTGAGCTTCAGTCCCTACCATGGAGATTCTTCTACATGAACCAGTGCCATCAAACAAGAATAAAATTCCTGACCTGATGTACAATGTGTACAAATCATGCATTAGGAGCCTCTACTTGTGTTTGTATATATTACAAAACATGACCTGAAAGTACATTCTACAATGTATACAAAATAATTAATATTTTTTTATTTAACACCGTATTAGTACTAGACCCATATTACATCCACTATATTGGAATTCAGTCATGATTGTATAATCAACAAGAAAAACAGTCTGACCTAAAACAGGATACAAAGACCAATGGAGGAAGACCAAATCTGTGTTTCCTTAAACAACACTGCTTTCACACAGTACATGTACGATGTATGACCGCATAGCATCAATTCAAGATGGCTGTTATAGTCTGCATGCAACTATGGAAGGGTCCAATTAACTGTACAGTAAAGCTTATACTACCCATTGCATTTAAGACAGGGTTCAGATGATCTGAGAAAAATGGGCCAGTCCGGCGGACCTGGTATTAATGAGATATGACTGACACCTACACATACTGCAGTCGTTGGACACTAAATGCAAAGTTTTCTGCATTAAACAGAAAGAGAAAAGTGCCCAACACAGCCAGGCCTTTTTGCAGCATTTTTCAATTTCCAATGGAACAGCTGAAATTGAGAAATCAGCTTGTCAGCTGAAAAGGTTAATACCTGATTATTGTTGCTAATATTGCAGCTGGGTAATATCATTCCACAAACCAATATTAGATATCCCCGTGTATCTTAATTTCACAGTATGACAAGATCTTTACAATCTACCCAGGCCTGAGACTTCACAGAGGCAGCAGAGACAAGTGTGTCTATTGCCCCTGGTCATTGCCTTGGTGCCCCTTGAGATGTTTCAATAGAAATTTTAAACCAAGGAGAAAACGCCTTGGTGCCCTTGCTCTGTCAATGATGAAGCATCAGGGCTGGTAATGCACACTTTAATATTATAAACTCACAATACATACATAGTATAATTACAGACAGATTGTCCAGTTCATTTAGCTGACCAAGTTTTGCTCTCATATTTTATAAACGAAAAAAACATGTCAAAAAAAAAGAAAAGAAAAACAAAACAAAACATGTAAACTGTAAGTGAAACATGACGACTATAACTGGTAGGGTCCTTCTAAACAAAGCTTTATCTTGCCTTTATGATTAGACTCAGTTGTATAA
>JAUELU010000041.1:568440-578548 GCA_032357145.1 Evasterias troschelii | reverse complement strand
TCTTACACTTTTATTAAGGGCACCTTATGAAGTATGATTACGCCAAAAATGAATGCCAAGGCGTGCATTTTAGAGGTTTTTAGGCGTGTGATTATTCGCACTCCTGGAGAAGCTTTTAGGCGTGCGATGGCGTGCGATCGCACGCCTCAAATCAGAAGGACTGAATATCAATACAGGACCCAGGATTAATATCAGGGCTTTAAAACTCTGAAAGATTGACTTCCATCAGTACTGACTCCAATGTACCAAATTTGAAGTCCAGTTTAACATTAATTTTTACAGAACAATAAACATGTAGGAAAAAGAGTAAATTTATTGTTTGCACCATGAAAATGGGCTAAGGATTTGTCTCGCTTTCAGGTTTAGTCTAAAACTAGACTTATACTCAAACTATGTCTTAAATGTCACAAAAGCCAAGTTAGAGCAGACATACATGAAACTATAGACAATGTGACCCATGTAGTATGTTCACAACAGATCTATAGAGACCAGACTGACTTCCTGCACAAATTATACATAGCTCAAACATGTCAAAGAAAGGAAACAAAGTCTTACTTTTTTGGAGCTGACAATAGTATGATTATTATCAATTTTTAAGAAAGAGGGCACATCTTAAAAATATTTCAGCTGTAATGGTCAGTTGGTTTTATGTGAACATTTTACTGAAAAATTTCAACAATGCCCTGGAATGCACAAGTTCCATTTAAAAAACACAAAACAAGGTGACATGATCTATAGCAAGGTGACATGATGTATAATTTCTACCTACCCTTGCCACATTCTCTGGAGTACAGTGGTGTCTTTTACTATCAGGATATGGAGATGGACAATGTTCCCCTTCAACACGCCCCTTGGCCGAGTGCTCAGGTTTACGCCCCTCAAGGATTAGCATTCCCAGGTCAACGAAGAGGTCACTTGGCTCTGGTCTTGGATCCTCAGCATCCATGCAAAGATCCTGCTGGGTGGGGCTCCCTAGCCCCGCCCCTGCAGGGCTCATTAACCCTGCCCCTGCTATCATAGTCTGTGGCTGCTGATGATAATCAGCTGTTTATAAGAACAAATGAAAACAAAGTGGGATTAAATTGTTAGCTTGAACCAATTTGAAATCGTTTTCTTGTTTTCACCCATTATAGTTTTTCTAAAATTTATCCAGTAAATATTTATGACTTTGGTCATAACATGAATGAAAATTGGCAGACGGACACAGCACTAATATTTTCTTAATGTCAAAATGGTAATATGGGGCAAAGCAAAGGAGACTTGTACAATGCCAAATATTCCAGATAGCACAGTATTGATCAGTACAAAAGCCTCTTGCAAAGTACAATTACATGCATATTCTAACCCTCTAACCACCCTACCATGTAGCCATGCAGGACGGTTTCCACCTACAGCCTGTACCATCCACTATGTATCATCAGCATAGTATTCATCACTTAGTGAAAGCTGGCATCCTCAGTGAATGAAGATCAGCTGTGTACTGCTAGCTGTCACTGTCAGATAACTGCTAGACTACACTAGACTTCATCTAGTCCTATCACATAACCTCTGAATTGCCACCATTCATGGCCAAACCATGGAGGTAGAAATAGCCAAACTGAGTTTACACAAACCCAGAGGATCATTTAAATGCCAAATGCTTTGCAATTGAGTGAATTATGACTCCCACATTTCTGCTCATTTGTTCATATTTCATATTCATATTTCATATGATTAGAGTGAGGTGTGTAATTCAGTGACATCGATGACTTGTACAAGTTTAATATTACAGAACAGTGAATAGACATGCACAATACAGTAATGAATGGGTCACAACTCACAATACTGTTTACATGTGGACCCTGTATAGAAATCTTTGTTTACATACATGCCTGGGAGATTCACGGTTATTTCTGTTATTTCTAATTATATACAGGCAGATGGTGAAATGAAATTTCATTCAGCATAAATAAATGTTCCAAAATTGTAAACATCTTCTGCTAGATTTCATTACATTACATGTTTCCATATTCAATAATTGACATGACCATCATATTTATATAATAATGTCCAAGGAGCTACTATATGTATGAGAATATAAATCTACCTTTCAAAGAATTTTTGAAATGTTGTTGAGGGTTTTGAAGATACAAACATTGCATGATGAATTTCATGGAAGCCATTTGGGGTACTGACATGACATAGAATGTTAGAGTGCAAGAATTGCTGTTCCCTTCATGAGTAATTTAGTCAAATTATAATATTGTCCCATGATAGCTACTTAGGGTTATGTTTCAATCTTAAATCCCAGAGTAGATATAAAGACAAGGATTGTTCCCGATAAGGTCTTAGATTCATGGTAGGCCTACATGAAGCCATTATTTTGTTTACAACCTCATTAGAACGAGGACGTTGTTTAATACAAATTGTCTCTAATCACAGGCCAGAGCTCGATTTGACAAAGCACAAAGACCATGTTTTGGGTTGGGTGTGCATGTCTGTACACTACATTATAAAGGTACATGGTACATGCCCAGCAAACACCTCTTCAGTTGACCATGTTGGGGGTTGGGCATGCATGCCTGTACACTACATTAACATCAGACCATAGAGGCAGATATGGTGGCTCTGAAGGGGCATTGCATCGCAAATATCTGCGCAGACGTATCCGATATGTGCGCAGACATATGCGATGTCGTGAAAATAATCGCAAATATGTGCGCAGACGTATGCGATGTAGTCAAGTTAATCACAAATATTTGCGCAGACATGTGCGTTAGATCAGGAAATTATTCGCGAATGCCGTTAATTTATTTGCAAAAATATGCGCAGACCTTTGCAATGACATGAATTTATTCTCAAATATGTGCGCAGAAGTGTGCGATGTTGTGAATTTATTTCCAAATTTGAACGCAGACTTTTGTACCTAGAGCTAGTACCTAGAGTACTACTTCGGAAATTATTCTTTGAAAGATTGATATGAATTTTATAATCAGTGAGCTATCAGGGGTCGATTTCACACGCCAAGTAGCTAATCACAACAAAATATCAGCTAGTCCTAGGAGTAGTAATGTACTAGTAGTACCAGACGGTCTTGTAGACCATGTACTCCCTAGGGTCGCCAGCAAATTATCCACAACTATGACATCATCCCAAAAGTATGCGACAAATTATACAATAAAATTCACGACATCGCACACTTCTGCAAATATTATTGCAAATTAATTCATGACAATGTAAAAGTCCGCGCACATTTTTGAAAATAAATTCACGACATCGCACACTTCTATGCACATATTTGCAAATAAATTCATGACATCGCAAAGGTCTGCGCACATTTTTACAAATAAAATCACGACATCGTACAAGTCTTGCGATTAATGTCACGGCATTGCATACGTCTGTGCACATATTCACAATTGTTTTCATGACATTGCATATGTCTGCGCACATATTTGCGATATGCGATGTCCCTTTAGGGCCACCGCAGAGGCACAGACCCAGCAAAAATGTCTTTAGTTGACCATGTTTTGGGTGGGGCATGCATGTACACACTACATTAACACTAGACAATGAAGGAATTTCCTTCCTCCATGACCAGATACATTAAAGATTACACTTTAAAACATGCACTTACATGACTTACATAAAATGACTCTACTGAACATAATTATGCATGTAAAGCTATTGATGATTTTGAATGCACTTGCTTGCACTCATGATGTGTTCTAACCACAATCTGTTTTTTCTAGCAGGAATCTGTGAGGTTCATTTGTGATTATCTCCAAGTCTGAATCTTGGAACCTCATTGACTCGCCTCGCCCCTTAGATAAATCAGCTGTTAGCAATCACATGACCCATACACCCCCCCACCCCAATGTATCAAGCCCCATAATCTCTGCATCAATATTACCATATCATGTACTTGGCCAATGCAGTATTATTGAACCAATGCACAATAAACAAGGTCAGATTCAGTTGATCAATGAATACATGTAGCCTAAACCCCTGGTTGACCTTATTTGCATACAGAGATATTATTTATGCATGATGTACCTAGTTAATTGACCCTACACAACCAGTACTGAATTCAGTAACCACAGCACTGTAGCAGGAAGCTTTGCCTGCCCAGTGCCTCCATATGCCAATGTGGTTGGTGCTATTGCAGATAAAATCAAACAAGGATGTGCTTCTTTACTGTCCTTCCTTCATACTTATTCTCAAAATAAGAGAACATTTTTTCCGATAATGTTTTCTCCCTTCACTGGATGTGTCCGATTCAGGTCTGGAATTTCATCTTAGAGAGGGCAAGGCATTTACATTTTGCAAAGGGCACTTCCATTTGCAACTGAAAGTCTATGGGGACGTTTTGAAGGGGTACCGAGGCCAAGACCAGGGCAACAGAGGCCATAGCCTCCGTTTAATTCAAGGCCAGCGTTCTAATTTAATTAAGGAATCAAGAATCAAGTCAGTTGGTACCATTATCCGCCGGGCATCTTGGTAAATATATTTACACTTCATGTACAATATTCTGACTCTGCTGATGAAAGGAACTATTTGACTTGGTAGCTTCCTGGGCCCTTGAACAGACCATGACCTACGGCAGTAGACCTTTAATTAGCACAATACCCACTATATTATTTCTCTTCCATTAAAATGAGTGTGACCAAACTGAGGCTGGAAGGAAAAATAGTCTGGCACTCTTCGGTGAAATGAAAATTAGAACTATTTTTGCCATATTTAGTATTCAGGGAACTCGACCAAGATTGCAGCAATGTGATACAGAATCCAGATCTAATACTGGTGCATGTAATGTAGGTTTCTAAATAAAAACAGGAA
Source organism: Evasterias troschelii (assembly GCA_032357145.1). Classification (NCBI taxonomy): domain Eukaryota; kingdom Metazoa; phylum Echinodermata; class Asteroidea; order Forcipulatida; family Asteriidae; genus Evasterias; species Evasterias troschelii. The sequence continues at coordinate 573,730 of JAUELU010000041.1, read as the reverse complement.
AGTAAAACACTTGAAAGTAAAACTCAATTGTAGGTCATAACATTAAACTACATGAAGGTTTCATATGAACTAGTACACTTGATATATCAAAAATAATGGCATACATTGTCAGGCACAATGGCCTTATAGTTATACAGTGCTCAATACAGCTGTATGCATAGAGAAAGGACAGAGAATGTAAACACATCCTCTCTTGTGATATGTGCATACATGTACAACATAGCATGCATTATAATCTAATCAGAGAGCCTGAAACCATGAATTCTAGTAAAGCAGTTTCCTGATTAAAAAGCCTGTGAATCCTACCATAATGTAAGATCCTCAGCAAGTCAGAATGAGAAGCACTACCTGTCAACCATGGGCTTTGTAATCATGGGGATTTATAACCTAGAGGGTACTCAATCCCATACTAATTATGTCATCGTCATCTACATGGATGTTTTAATATTCGTGGATCTGTAGTTCTCGGCACAGAGTTGAAAATACATTGTGCATTTATTTGACCCAAACAAAATATTTGATCAGCAAGACAACATTGCAGGATTAGTCCGAGGTATGTGTACGTGTCTCAGGTGTATAACTCTTCACAGGCAACTACTGTGTGACACTGGTATCTGAGCTTATCAATGTGTAGCTCCTGGCTTCAAGGAAGAGCCCTCCCTGCATTGTTCATTAACAAGTATCTCAGCCGCCCCCCACTTCACCATTCATCATCCTCTTCTTCAATCATTTCCAGTCTACAAATGTGCAATTTCAAATATGCACACATCAAATGCATACATTGTATAGGCCTTATATATGATGATTTATAGGGTTTAGCATTAATGGTAAAATCATAGTTGAGAATAAGGTAGAGTGTAATGTTGGCTGAAATTTAATGGTAAAATAGGAATTGTCACTGAGTAGCCAGTGCCATCTTGGGGTCTTTTCATGCCTGTACACATCACCCAAACTAAGTACTACATGCAGGGAATAAGACATCATGAAAATGAAATGCAAAGGAAAGCCAAAAAATAAAAAAAAAGGAACCACAAAAAATGAAACATGTAAGAGAAGGTTAATGACAAGGAAATGAAGTACCTTGTCTTTGTCACATGTTTACTTGTTTCCATTACAACAAAACACCAATTACACCATGAAAAGCTTGCTATAAACTCAAACGGAAACATCAACACTCCAGCTGACTCTGTCACTATAGCATTTATCAATGTAGTTTGTTAGCACAAGTGGTCTTTTTATAGTTCCACTGTATTCCAAATTCTCAACAAACAATGAACCTCTAGACCCTCAAAGAACAGTTTTCAAGTGATGGACAAAACCAACAAAAAGTTATTTTTGTTCCTTTAATCAAAAATAAAGCTCTGAGGTAAGATTTCCTTGATTAATGTTTTTTTTTACCAGCCTTTGAAATCTGCTACAATTTAAATGCTACACAAGAGTGGTTATTTCTAATTATAAGTAGTGTCAGGCAGTCATCGAATTTGTATGAGCTATACAGTGTAATAGGCAATCAGCAACTACTATTCAGAGCAGTATGGATTTTAACAGTAGACGATCCACAATGCATGTTACCTGTTCAACATCACCCTGATACACCAAACAAACACTTCACAGAATTCATTTGAACAAACTGATAAATTTACATAATATACAATGTATGTCCTTCAGGTTTTTCAACTATAATTACAAACTGTTTGTATGCAGTAGTTTGAATTCCAGCATCTAAGGACCTTTTACACTGCATGAAGTATAGTCATGAGTGTATGTTTCAATCAGAGAGTACTGTATTGTTACAAAAATTTCTTCAAAATGCAAAAATTTGTGTTGAAGTCTTATATGGGCATCAATATTGCATAACATTTGTTATCCAAAACTACACAACAAATCTCAGTGCATGGGACAAACTATTTTTGAGAATCAGAAAAATTTATCTTAATTCTCCTACCCAGACTCGCATCCTTAATATAGATTCAATCACCAAACAATTTTGCTAAAACATTTATAAGCTATCATGTCTCAATGTTTTTTATTTCACAGGAAAATTCACATGTTAATAAAGTAAACACAAAATCGGAAACAAAAAGGTAAATCTTCAGTTAATAACAACCTTTCCCTAAGCCTAGTATATAATTGTGCATGTTACAAAATAGAAAAACTCAAAAGTGTTATAAATATTAAACAGGTCATAAGGAAGTAGGCCCTAGTGTATAACAAAAATAATGGTCAAAAAATGGATGGTCAAAGCTTGGTATGCCGCACCACAGCATACCAATACCTGAAAGTTACACTGGCCTCTGAATCATAGCTGGGAGTGGTACACTTCCTGCATACTCCCTGCAACAAAAGATCACCATTCAGCAGGTATGGGGTTTGAGGTCCACCCAACCATATCAAAACAACCAACCTCACAGGAATCTCTCTAGCCAATACAAGTATCTCATGAATATTCATCACCTGTGAGGTGTTGAATAGTTACAACTTAATGTTATCAAACTACTGGCACGTGACCTTTGCTCTACCATGAATCTTTAAATTTACTACGTATTTCATAAGATATTCAAACTCAATGAATGTTCATGATAGCATTATCTTAGATATGGATAACCAATGGAGGAATAAGAACTATGGGATATTAACACAACTGTACTATGAATAATTCATATTAAACAAATGACAATCAATACCATAATAGGACAGTCACATGCATCTGACTCATGTTGACTGCCCAGTGATGGGATTAGGACTGCATGTAAACGTTTTGTTGTGCTAAGTCTTTAGGCAGGGGGATTCAGGCAGCAAGTCAAAATATTATGCAGTTGGTGGAAAATTTATTGAATTAACAATCACAACAAAATTACTTTTTGCTATGCTCTAAATTCTAACACGAGTTATTTGAGTGCTTTTATGCTTTATTTATTCTATTTAAGTCGAAGAGACAAGTCTTGACAAGTCCTGATCTTACAAGTTTCATTTAATATACAAAGTTGATAGATTTACCACAATTAATCAAATTATAATCAGTCATCATTGTTCAACCACAATGTTATTTATTGCAAGGACAAAATTAAATGTTATTATCTGATGCCATTAGAATCCCAGGCTCAAACTTCATTTAGTGCGCTATAAGATGTGACTATGAGAATCCATACAGACAAGGCAATGTTTCTATTTGCATGCGGCCTAAATCCTCTCACATCCTCTTCTCCTACATGAATCAACTGTAATCGTGATTTGGGTACACATTGTTTTCAAAAGAGGCGATTACCATTTTTAAAAAAAAGTTTAGGCCTAAATGTTGAGTAATGATCTCTCTATCAGTACTTTCAGATGTTAAGGGTGGTTACTTTTACATCGCAGGAGTTACAATTCAGGAGTTTTACAGACAGTGTGCATCAACAGAAACACACAATTTTAGCCAACCAGGGGCCGATTTCACAAAGCACTAAGATTCATCTATGAGTTATCAGTATTACCATAGTGATTTGTAATGTGACAGCACTCTTTGCTAAGCAACTACGATGGATTTGCAGTTACGATCAATTTTAACTCTTTGTGAAACGAAGCCCAGGGGTGGACACTGTTAGTGGACACATTGTGTGATTTGTTCTCCCTTTTAATTACTTCTTCCACAAAAATTTAAGAAAATTGTGAGAAATTATATGCCTAGTTTAATACTTTAAATTAATTCAAAAGTTTACGCGCTGTACACAATAATATTTTTTAGTAACATGAGTTTTATTGACTGTTTGAAGGGGATTCATTTCATGGGATGATCTCACTTTCAGTTTTAGGTTGACTTTTCATATTAAGTAGTCTCAAGTTACTGGACCAAACAACGCTTTTAAAACATTTAGACATTATCTGGCCAACATACCCAAGATAATGTCCACTATCAAAAAGCGTAGTTGGGTCCAGTAGTAGTATTAACTTGCACTTCTTAAGAATGTGATTTGGGGGGTGGGGGGGGGGGGGAATCTTGTTTTGCCTGAATTTTGTTTTTAAAAAACTACTGCTGTACATCATCATGCATCAGGGAATATCCGAGATTCAGCTTCAAAACAAACCTTTCATATCAGTAGTTTTCTCAACTTTCGTTAAACCATGGATGAGGATTATGACTAGGTAGTGTTGTTTACTGTCCTAAAGTTCTAATTTCCTAATACTTGTTAAAAATTATTATGTCTTTTAATTTATGAATTCAAAATTATTTTATAATATATAATTATATGAATAACAAGCATATTCTTGGCAACCACATGTATGAGTGACATCATCATTATTCAATTGACTAAATTAGGTTTCTTCCATAGCCTGAAATTCCCAAGTCATTTCCTTACTTAGGCCTATTCGTTTTGAATGTAAGCAGGATGTTCTGGATATCATGACAAATTTTCACAATTCAAACCAAAGAAAATGTGAAATGAAAAGCAAAACTCTCAATCTTATAAATCCACCTTTCCATTCTTCAAATGAACGTATGGTTTTCTTTCAGACTAGACTCATAGAGTGAAAATGTAACAGGTTCAAACAATCTCAAATATCAGGCGATCACACCCAGAGTACAGACATCAGCAAAAATTTCGTTTTTTGGCAAGACTTACCCACAGCAGCAGGCTTCATGTTTCATCCGTTTCTTTTTCCCCAATCGATACCTTTTCTCGATAAACTATCTCTATACACCATTTAACCCATGTCTAAGACAACAAACACGCAATTTTGTCCAAGATTTTGCCTGATTTAGGCGGGCAATATGCTCACTTTGAAACTATTTCATCAGCCATCTGAATTTGTCAACTCTACTGTACGTTGTTAACGTTGTCTGCCACGAATTCTTGTGCGGATATTTTCGGTCGATCTTCGTGTTGTTATTGACTGACTGCCTATGAACACGTCACGTGATTAACAGCTGGTAGGGTTAAAGGCCAAAGTTCAAGGTAACACAATAAATTACCCAATCACGGCCGTGTCGTCTGCTATTTTTAGTTGACGTGTCCAACTGCAAAGAATAGAAGGCGCAGGGGTAAAAGGGGAATGAAAACGTTGCATTTTGTAAACATTGAGGGAAATGCATCCATCAGTCAGTCTGCATCAGAAAGTCATGTTAATGAAAAGACAACGCATTCAATACTAGCTTTGTACACTACAATACTGGTAGAATAGCACTAATACAAATGTGCCACCAGTGCAGTATGTCCGGGTGTTTTTATTATTACTATTATTTTATTTGCCATAACAGTACAAAACAAAATACAAGACAATATACCCCGAGATGGGCAAGGGACAACAAAAG
>JAUELU010000041.1:556862-568182 GCA_032357145.1 Evasterias troschelii | reverse complement strand
CATCTGGGGTACACAATGAAATAAATATAGATTTTAACATAAATATAGTACACGCAATAATAAAAGCAGATAATTATTCGAGTGCATCATCAGGCTATTTCTGCTTGCAGTCTCACCAATACACTCTAGCTTTGCTTCAGCTTTATCCACTTACTTTTTGGAACTCCTGCCTGGTGCATGTTTCCCTCCATCCTAGTCTTGAATGTTTTATAGATGAATATTTTACTCCTTACCTTCAACTCCTGCAAGTCAGTGTGTTCTTCTTGGTACCTTATCGAGAGTGGCTTTAAGCCTTTTTGGAGCAAACTTGCATGAAAACAAACTTTTTTAAAACCTGATTCTGACAACTTGTAGTAAATTCTGTCACTCAAGTATTGTTATTACAATCCATTCCCCACTGGCTGATGTTTAACTAACAATTGCTCAATGTTGTCATAGTTACCTGTATTCTCTTCCATATTCTGTCTGTATTTTGAGGAACTAATTTCCTCAAGGGATTATTTCCACAAAGTCTGTCAATTTTAACAAGAAATGGTTGCCTAGACTAATCTTATCAGAGTTTACATTTGTAGTTAAATTTATCGGTGCACACAGTTTTCACAAAGTACATTAGACAGGGTAAATTAAACTGCATTTCAAGACATTGCGGTTAAGATTTCAAATCAAAGTTTTGATAATATTTCATTGTCGAAAACAAAATTTGTTTACATTGTCTGGAAGCTGAAATCTCAAAGGACACGAAACTCAGTTTAGGGAAAAAGTTATCAACGAGTAACATAGCATACTTATAAACAAAAACACCACTTTGTGAAGGTGAATAAAATAAAAATAAAATCAACACAGTTTATGAGCTTTACATTCCAGTTTTAACCGATTTTGCCTCAAATGACATTACTGTAACTAAGCAACCAAAATGTTTTTAGACTTAACATGGCAAAAAGTTACCTTCTAAATGTTTAAACAAACATTTTCGAGCAACTTTGTGAAAACTGTGATGATATTCTGATGATTATTGATAAAGATCAGTTTATGGCTGAGATCTGTAGAAAAAACCCATCAGAAGTCTTTTAAGTGGATTCGAGAAAACTAAAATATTTCTTTAGACAAAAAATCCAACATAAAAATAATCAATCAAGACGGAGTTACACATTCAACAAAACTTGTCACAAAAAACGCATTTAATATTCTTTCATTTTTATTAATTGCAAGTCAATTATAGTAAAATAATTACAAATAATACCACTTTTTATCTTTGCACAAGAAGCTTTATAACAACTTATTGAAATATTAAAACATCTTTTCGATGCTGGCAGAATTGCAGCTTCATCGTTATGTTAAATCTGTAGATTTTAACAAGCAAACCTCCAAGGCCTATCTCTTAAAATTAAATTGTATCAAGTAATGGCATAATTTGAACAGAAATAACACAGAATAAACATAATGAATGATCACAGGTTTAGATGGAAGTCAAGAGGTGTTACCAATTTGTGATATCATAAAATCAATATGGCTGAATGTAACTGATCAAGTAGAGTTTCCAATTGGTCGACTCAAGCTATTGGATTTTACAACAAAAATGGAATTACACGGTGGCCATACCTTCTTTTGCCCTGGCCTTGGTACCTTTTCAAAAGTTTCTACACAGACTTTAAGACTTTCCAATTGAAGTGCACTTTGGATTATAAAAATGGCCTTCAATTGCCCCCTCAAAGATGAAATCCTAGACCTGCTGCACCACCAAGGTAAACATTATAAGTTGTAAAACTCTGAAAGTGAACAATGTACAAAATCTGAAGAGGTTTCTTTTAAAGGCACTGAACACATTTGGTAATTGTCAAAGACCAGTATTCTCACTTGGTGTATCTCAACATATGCATAAAATAACAAGCCTTTGAAAATTTTGACTCAATTGGTCGTCGAAGTTGCAAGAAAATTATGAAAGAAAAAACACCCTTGTTGCACAAATTAGTGTGCTTTCAGATAGGAATAAAAGGCTTCTGGCCAGAAGTCTTTTATTATTTTAGTGAGAAATTACCGCTTTCTCAAAAACTACGTTACTTCAGAGGGAGTCGTTTCTCACAATGTTTTATACTATCAACAGCTCTCCATTGCTACTTACCAAGTAAGTTTTTATGCTAATATATATATTTTGAGTAATTACCAAACGTGTACAGTGCCTTTAAGGTAACATGCATTCCTCTACATTACATTAACATTGCTGATGACGAAACCAAAAAGTTACATCAGTGATTGAAGCAAAGATTACAGAGCCACAAGGCACAAGCTGGGCAACTGGAGCTATATCTGTTAGAATGAAAAGTGCAGCGAGGGCACCATTAGTTCGGTAAGCAAATGTTTTGTTAAAACACTGATAGCAATGGTCATTGTCTGATCTATTGATGCATCAAAGGAGTTGCTCGCTGAAATGGCGTCCAGTGCACATTTCACATTTTAGCCAAGTTCCCCATCATGCACTTTCAGTGCTCGATAACATTTGGATTGAAGTCACCAATCGGTCCAACTGAACAGTAACTGGCATCAGCATCTGATCTTGTCAAGGCTCATCAGACATTGGCTTTAAGGGAAATGTTTTGTGTGACCCTAATGGTGGAAAGCTTTTGATATTTGAATAGTTTGCAAGATTCCATTATATACACCTATATACAAACACATCAACTCTCTTTCATGTTGATACATTAACTCCCTGCAGTTTGTCAGCAATAGTAAAATGACAGGCAGAGAGAACCTTTGTACTGTGTTTTCAATTTTAAGTGGCACAGCTGACATTTCTAAAACAAGGAACTCATTTGCTTCAGCCTGTATATTTCAGACCCTATAGTAATGTACATTTTGCAGAGTCAACTCAACCAATCAAATCAATGAATGGTTCAATCAAGATCAATTGGTCTAGCCTAGACAGGATACAGACAGGGGATTGGTCTAGACCTCAAACAAGACATGTAGGGATGGAAATGGTCTTCAATTGGGTCGACAAACTAAGACACTATAAAAATTAATAAACACAACCTCTCAAGTGTCTACAATCTACTGTCTGGGTCAAACATGAAAAAGTCCACAGATTTCTAATCTTAGAATTGTGACCTTTGGTGACCTTTCAGTTTCCCCATTCTAAAGCCTTGACAAATTCCTCTTCTGTAAATGACAACATCTTGGCTGCTTCAATGTGCATCTGAAACACAAACAGAAAATAAGCATCTTAAGAAATACAGAGCTCCTTTAAAAATGAAGCTATTATTTTGAAAACTTAATTTAAAGGAAGGGTCATAGATTGGTAACTACTCAACAAATTAAAAACCATAAAACTTTCTTAGTGAGAAGCTTTGCAGCTGTTGATAGTGTAAACTATTTTGGGAAAGGATTCCCTTTGAAGTAATATGGATTGGATAAATTTTCCACTCAAAAACGTTTAAATCTGAGAAACAATTCAGGCATGAATCGTTTTTCAGATTTCAGAGGGTTGGTGTCCATTCGCAATTGCTGTGGCCAGAGATGCAGTTGGTACCTGCTGTCACATCACTAAACATGAATGAATTTGACGATCTTGTGAAAATGCCATGACATTTTTGTTTTTGTCTCAGCAAGTAGACACTGCATTCTGCAGAAACTTTCACATATTACTTTTATTGTATCTTTCTTAATAACTTTGCCAATAAATCAGCATTATGTTGACAAAAATCAATCTATGACGCTACCTTTAAAGGGTGTGTACAACACTGGTAAGATTGAAAATATAAATGTTTATAGATTTGCACATAACTTACAAGGTATAAAGATAGTCATGGTGGAAAAACATCCCTCGAAATAGTTTTGCTTGAAATGCCAAAGTTTTTAGGAAATGAGTAAAGTAACAGTCTTTATCCTGCAGGATAAATTCCGATGTTTGAAAAGAAGTTAAATCACATAAGGGTGTTTTCCACTGTTTTCTCATGACTCCGAAGACCGATTTTGCTTAAACTTTCACAGGTTTGTTATTTTATGTATACGTTGGGTCACATCAAGTTTGGATACAGGTCTTTGGCAATTACCAATATTGTACACACCCTTTAATAAACAGGCCTGACACTTAATTTTTGTAAGAGTAAGATAGTTTTTCCTCAGCAAAGGACATCTCAATGAGGAAAATGTAAAGTTCTACTGTAACATTTCAAGGGCTACCAAAGCAATGACCAGGGGCATGGAGACAACTGCCTCCGTCAAGTATAACGCCTGTATTAACTAAGTAGATAATATGGGCGAAAGACCCAACAAGTCTTGAGCAAATTTGAACATTTTAGGGCCATGGATTCAAAAATAAATTGCTTGAACATATGATGGGGAAAAAAACAATGCACTTTTTTCTTTGATCGTAAAGTTGGATGTGATCCCTGGCTATTTGGCATTTACTGGTTGATTGGTTTCTGACTGGCACCCCCCCAAAAAAATAGGGAGACCACTAACATTCGTGCTACATGTAGATGGCTCAGTTGGTAGAGCACCGGCTCGTTAATCCGGAAGTTGCAGATTCAAGTCCTTTTTTCTTTGTTTATCCCATTATCAGTTTTTCTATTGAAAGGGTAACTAACAAATGAGAAGAAGGTATCCCCCACCATCCTTCCAAACATTGTTTTCCTGCTTGTCAGTTTTTACCTTCTGTCTCTTTAAGACATCTATGAGTTTCAGCTGCTTCTTAAAGCCAGTCATCAGCTCATTCTTCTGTTTCTCAAGGCGTCTATTCTCTGCAAGAAGTTGATCAATTCTCTTCCTCTCTTGGTCTGTGGACTCCTAAATAAAAAACACCCAAACAATAAATTAAGTTATTTCAGACAAAACATTTTCAAATCATTCCTTAAAAATGAAACAAGTTTTGCATGAAAATAGAACACATCTGAAGAGAGCAGGAAATAAACCTACGACTTCTAGATTTGTCAATATCTATGTTTGAGGCACCAGTCAGAAGTCACAGAAACTTATACTGCCATATAAACTGGGATCGTGCCAAGGTAATGATACCACCTGGAAAGTGGCAGTAAGGAGTTCTGCAACATTTTCTTAGAGGTAGAGTCAAACTTAGATAATGACCCAAAAAGAAATTGTGTCATTTTAATCTGAAAGCCTAAGGATGGTAATAGTTGTAAACATCCTGCAAAATTATTTCGTCTGAAGTGGCCCATTGAATAGCAATTAATAATGTATGTCAACAAATTTGAATGTCAAAAGATCGCCTTCAGACGGCTTTTTGAAATATGTGCGGTGTCTGTTTGAATGTTGCCCTCAGTAAAGCCAGAGATGCAGTTGGTACCCACTAAACGTGGATGGATTCAACTTGTTTTCTCAACAAGTAGAAATTCAACCTTTTTTTATAGGTGGCTTATATTGTATCTTTCTGAATAATTTTTGCCTACAAATGATGATTTTTGTCTAACTTTAAAGACCACAACACACTGTATAAACAACAATAGCTGTTTGAAAAACACCACTGTTTGAAACTACAGCGTGGTCATATCTCTCTAAAACTGTCTTGATTGACACCCAAACTAAATGTACCGAGATACAACACCTTTACATGAAACCTCTCTAGGGTAAGATTAGATGTTTCAATAAGATCAAGAGACTATGTTCGTGACTTAACATAATACTGAATTGAGTGACTTTTTGAGTGACTTTTTTAGGATCAAAATGCACAAAACTTGACATGATAAACAAATTAATTGTAATATCCAACATTTTATTGTCTTGAACAATGAACAGTTTTCATTAGTTCAAAACCAAAAATCTGTCATGGTATTTAAAAATGTTTTTTTAATTTTCAATTTTTTTAAAGATTAGGTGAAATAAATAGGACTTTGATTTTACCCGTGATGAAGTCCTAGCTTTTTGAAGTTCAGCCTTGTAGCGATCCGCTTCTTCCAAAGCTCTATTAAGTCGTACTTCTACTGCACCCTGAGTCGTTGCTGATTGCTTCTGGTTACGCTTCAATGCATCCACTTCCTGATGTAAAGAGATGTGTAGTCAACCATTACAAGTGATGGTTTTAGTAATAACATAATTTTTCTGAAACAATGTAGTTAAGGCATCTCAATGACCGTTCACATACTTTTAATTTACATTAATATACCTCATACATAATCATATCATGAGCTGAATTCTTGCTGGTCCATTCACCATCACGTGTCATAGGCTATTTTTGCTGTTTTTAAAGTGGCATGCCAGTATTCATGCACAGGTTAAATATGCAAACAAAGCAGACTATCCCATCTGCAATAGACTACTGAGCATGCACTTATGGAACTGTCGCACAGGTGTTTTACAAACGCCCAAGCATCGCCCTAGCTAAAGATGTTGGCACACGTAAATGTCAATCTACGTTTTCCTGAGCTCTATGATGCAGAACTAGAGAAGTATCAGGTATAGTAAAACAAACATAAAATTGTGTACGGTGATAGGACAGATGATACTACCTCCAATCAGATTTGAAAGTAGACAGGCTAGTTTTCTCAGCTTGCCTCAATTTGTCCGATACCTTGGGGAGATAATATTGACTGTCAATTCTCAACGAATGCCTGCCAACATTTGAAATCAGGAAAAGGGGATACATAAAGGGATGTGGGAGTGGATTGTTTAATGATGGGTCCAGGCCCCTGGCAGGGTCCAGGATTTAGACTCCTTAAGACCAGGATCACTGCCTTGTGAAATAGCGCCCTCAAGTTACACCACCTCTTTGTCAGACAATGTCCGACACAGACTGCCATTTTTGTTGCCGTTTCTGTGTCAGGGCTCAAAATTGACACTGGACTGCAGGCCTGATGCCAGTGATTTTAGCATCGGGCCAGTAAATTCACGACTGGACAAGTACGGTGGTCTTATTTTTCAACTGGATAAATATCTTTAAAAAAACAAATGTTGCTCAAATGTTGACTTTAAGTCTGATCTTGTAATTCTATTGAGTAAAATTATTACCAATAAGAAGATAAGTCATTTCTAGTACTTGTTCAAATAAAAACAGTTTCAACATGAAATTGTGCAACTTTTTCTCTGGTGTTGCTGGTCCAGTGATAATGTTGAGCTACAAGCCCCTGCTGTCTTGTGGATTTTCCTCCAAATCTCGATCCCTGTGCGTATTTATTTAATATATATTCCTCCCCTGAACATCATGATGTTCTGCTGCTTAGGAGTTTTTATAAATTGGAAACAGGACAGTTGGCAGGTATGTCAACACAAACGGTAGCAGCAATCTCGTTGCCTCCATAGTGACATTAAGAGGTAAATAGTTGTATTTAAACATTAGCAGGGTTTGGTGCGGTATTGAATGACAATGATTAGAATCTGCTACCTTTCTAAGAGCAGCTAACTGTCCTTCCAGTCCATCAGCTTTCCTTTTGGTCTCTTCAGCTAGTTTCTTATGTTTATCAATCTGAGATTGTTGGGTTGTGTTGGTTCGTTGGAGACGAGATCTTTCCTCGTCAACTTCCTTCAAACTTCCTTCTAGTTTAGAATTCTGCTCATCCTGAGGAGAAATCAAAAATAGTTGAGACTTATAAAATAAATGTATAGACTATGCATAGGCGGCCTTTACCAAGATCAAACAATGGAAACATATACCCAAGTGTGAGCAATCCACAACTCTCAGCCAATGAGACGTCATCCTTTGATCTCAGCGAGGGCGCTGTTTGAGCTTGTGATGTCATATGCAAAGGGTCTATTAAAACTTCAAACAACTCAATATGCAGCCAACCATACCAGAAACACCGAGGCAAACCCCTGTCTTAATGTTAATTGTATTTGGTTCTTTTACATGCATTACACATCACATGGGACATACAGCTTTACATCACATCGAAGGACGAAGCAATTATGGCCAAGTGTCTTGCTAAAGGACACTAGTGTCATGACCAAGTCCCAAACCCAAACTCGGACAACACTAGAACTTGTGTCCAGTTCTCTCAGCAACAACACTCCCAAGTGTTGGCCTTTCAATGAGAGCATTAATTTAAAGACAATTTTACCTTTTTGTTGTACTCATGAGCTAATCTGTCCATCTCTTCCTGCATAACTCTTAACTTGGCCTTCAGGAATCGAATAGTAGCCTCTAGTAAATGAAGACAAAGATAATATTAATAATTTATAGTCTTATATAACAATAATCATAATAATAATTTATTGACTTATATTGCGCCCATTCCATAGGTAATACACAACGCACAGGACCTAAGGCTTCCTTCTCTTCCGAAGGACAAAGCAATAATGGTTAAGTGTCTTGCTTAAGGGCACAAGTGCCACCAACCCAGTCTGCTGATCAGAAACACCACATGACACTCCACATTGTTCCCACTGAAAAGAACCTGTGGTGAAACCATTGAATCTTTGGATGAGTATGCTCTGATCATCAGTAGATGACCTGATGATGATCAGACCATACTGACCAAAATGTCGAGTTGATTCACTGCCGGTATAGAGAGTTACGTACATGTACATGAAGTTACCAATAAACCTCACAAAAGTAGAAGGACAAAGATTAGAAGTACAACAATATGTCGATAGAAAACTACGGCTTCATTTCATGCCAAAAATGTCCATTTTCAGTTGACCCATTGAACTGATTTGTTTTCAAATTTAGACAAATAAGCAAGTGAAGACAACTCAGCTAAAAATGCCCTCTTCCACTGCCCCTCCAATGTCTTGCATTCAACCACAATTTCTTAAGCAGTTCATCTACAGGTGTCTCAGACCACTCATTATTTTATGACAGGCATACAGAGGTAACTTTAATTATTAAGACCTCATAACACCAGAGTTAGAGCCCAGTGCAGTAGACAGCTCAGCTATGACGCTCCACTATAATTCCAACCCCCACTGCCCCCTCTTCATGGTCTGTCCCAATCACCTTATGGTCTACCCACTCTCACCTGAACCCATTCCCTCAGCAGCCTGCGGTAAAACATCATCCAGCATCTCTGCTGGTAGTGAACCATCATCAAGCCTGCCCTCTATGGCGTTGATAGTGTCAGCCAAAGAGAAGTCGTTAGTCGCTGCAGAGGAGGGACCAACACCTGGAAATCCACCCATTACATCATCTGGGATTGCAACATCCTCAAACCTACTGGCAGAGGCTGCTCTTGCTTTAGGTCTGGAGTTTATTTCAGACAAGAAAAAGTAGTGACAGAAAAATGCTAGTGGATACGATGCCTCCAGACCATTCTACCCCATGGTCTGAAAATATAAGAAGGAAATGACCATAGAGCAAAGAAGGACAGAGAACTTGTTGTCATTGCCTTTTCTTTTTTTCCACAGATATCCCCATTCTTTATAGTCTGCCTCATTCATTAATTGATTTTGTCTTTTTGTGTTTCCAACTTCTTGTGGTTAATGGTTAAAAATAAATGTTTGTGAGACTTACGATGACAATAAAAGAATAGATATCTGACCTAAATGGATTTTAATTCCCTCAAAAATAGGTACTTTACCTTGTTTTTGCTTTAGATGATGGTCGTGTATTTGCAGTTACAGCTCGGGGGTTTGATGATTGGGGTCTGGTGCTTGCAGATAATGGTCTGGCATTAGCTGATGGGGGTCTTCCTCTAGAGGGCGGTCTTTTACCTGATGCGAGGTTTGTTGATGGTATGGAAGAAGGCTGAAGGTTGTGATTTACATAAAGTACAGCGTTATGACTAATAGTTATAAAATGACAGATTTGAGGGCTTGTTTGAGGGCATCTAAGACAACATTGGATAACGGGGTACTTTTATTTTGTGAAGCTGAACTTATATCTATTTCAGTCTTTTTCCAGGGTTCTCCTTATGAAGACGCTAGCAAGAATTTCAGGCAAAAAACAACCAAAAACACATAAATATCAAAAATTATAAAATACAACCATTCAAAATGCTACAGAATCTGGCCTAGAATTTCATCTTTGAGAGGGCAAGACCCTTTTCATTATTTAAAAGTGCACTTCAATTGGAAAAGCTTGAAGTCTATTAAAGACTTTTGAAGGGGCACCAAGGCCAAGACCAGGGCAACAGAGGTCATGACCTCCTTGTCAATCAACGCCTGCAGATTGCACAGCAGAGCTTTTGAAAGCAAACATACACACCAAGTAAAAAACATTCCAAGGACATCGTTTCACTTCAGCATGCGTAGGCCAAACTTGTAATTTCGGGCTCACAATGCTCCCCAGTTTTGAAAACTCCTGGAAAGATGCCTACCTTTTCTACTAATACTATTTCAAGCAATGTTTATGACTATTGCAGTCCATGATTTGTTTTTTTATCAGGTATAAGGCTTTTGACAGTGGAAGCCATTGGAATGAATGAGAAGGTTTACCTTAGAGATGTCGTCCGAGACAAGAGGCGGCTCTGTATCGAAGATTGCTGACGTTGCTTCATGTTGATCACTATCACCAAATGAAAGACGATTCATTGACCTACTTAGCATCTCTTCTTGTTCACGCTAATAATGAAATAAGACGCAGTGGTCTTTTATTACACAAGTCTGATACTTCTTTCTTGTAAGGTCAAGGCTTTTATTACTTGATAAAGAGCACCTCTAAGAGGGAAACTGGAACATTTCAAGAGGCACCAAGATAACGACCAAGAGGCAAAGAGGCAATTGCCTATCTGAATGAAGTATCAAGGCTTGGAACATTCTAAAGGGGCAGCAAGGCAATAACCAACAGCATTAAGGCAATAAGACACTTGCAAGAAAGGTTTGAATGATGTCTGGTACACTGACTTGCTTTAGTCAGAAGTGACTGCTTCAACTTGAATTCCTCAGACCAGAGACAGTTGATATGTCACATGTTTCAGGGAAATCTTGTATAGTTCTGTTAGTTCCAGTGAACACCCATACACATTTCTGAATGGATTTGTATGGAACATTGGTTCTAGGATTCGCCCATCTGGAGGTTGCTATACAAAAACTTACCCATGACCATTATGATAATGCAACACTGATTCAGTCAGGGGAATTCAACTAGAGTGTTCACTTATAACCAATCGAGTCATTGTACCAGACATTATTCTAAATCTAACTCAAAAAATGACTTTAGTTCTGTCCGAATTAATGGCTTTGACAGTGGCTAGGGACGAAACGCTGTAAACTCAGCCTTATGTTGACTTCATTGACTCCTGGAAGCATCAGTCCTGGTTTAAAGGCAGTGGACACTATTGGTAATTACTCAAAATAATTATTAGTATAAAAACTTACTTAATAATGAGCAATAGAGAGCTGTTGATAGTATAAAACATTGTGAGAAACGGCTCCCTCTGAAGTAACGCAGTTTTTGAGAAAGAAGTTATTTTCCACGAATTTGATTTCGAGACCTCAG
>JAUELU010000041.1:516189-544052 GCA_032357145.1 Evasterias troschelii | reverse complement strand
AAGTATTGAATGAGAATTTAGACCGTCTCAGTAATGTTACCGTTACTTGTGACAGAAGTATTGAATGAGAATTTAGACCGTCTCAGTAATGTTACCGTTACTTGTGACAGAAGTATTGAATGAGAATTTAGAACCAATATGACGTTGGTAAAGTTATACTTACATTGTATTACAAAATTATGTTTTAATATAATCATACAAGTTAATAATTTAGTATTTGGCACCCAAAATAGTTTTCTTCTATTATTGGGTTGCATCGCTAACACAATTCGAATACTTTCATATAATAGAGTTTTGTTTTCTTAACCCAATCAGTTTGCTTATTGTGTGATAAAGACTCCCGGATGTGGATTACGAAATCTTGTGGGAGGACTTCCTAAAGGTTAGAACAATACGTTCAAGATGAAATTCATCGAAGTAATCACCTTTCCTGTTAATTCACCTCTGTGAACCCCGGATCTTATCCCGTCGGACTAGACGCTTGCATACCGATTGAGTTTTATGTCCCTATCTGATTATGGGTTTCAGTTTGGGTTTTTCTCCCACAATAAAACTGAGATTTCTTCAGTATCTTCCCTTCTAAGGCCCATGGCCCAAGGCACTTTTGACGATGACGATGTAAACGACGATGACGACGACGAGGACATGGCGAATGGCGAAATTCTGAGTAAATTAGTAATACAATCTTTGATTGAAATTAAAGAAAACAAAAAATTGACAGTTTTCTTGACGTTTTCGGCACATAACAACAAGTTATCAAATGAATCATTTTGGCATTAGAATCCCCTGGATGAAGACGGAGAACACTATGACTGCTGACACTGAGGGGAAAAGAGACAAACTGATTGCCGACAGTAATCTGGGCACTTACTGCGAGATACATATGCACTTTAATGAACGCACTGCAGTCAGGAAAGTGTGGGAAATGAAAACAGACAGGAGGGAAACTTCCTCATGTGATCGCTGCCACTTCTTCATTTTGACGGGAAATGTCAGTTGACTTGCTCTTAATGAGAGCATCTAAGATGGGACTGAATGAGCGTGTGAGTGTTCTTATTAAGTTCCTTGAGGACAAGAACCCTTGGCACTGTACTTGCATTAAGTTCAGCACACAAGACAAAGATGACTGTTTATAAAATTAACATAAATGTATTTTTGTATTTTCATATGATACTGAATTCTAAAATGACAAAAAACATGACATTGTGAAATACAAAAACCTAAAGTCACAGGAATCCATTGCTCAACACAGCTTGAAACGAAGGATTTGAGAACTGAACTTTCCTCTTTTTATGTTTGCATTTGACAAAGATTGGGGATGAAAATAGTTGTACAACAAAGCGTCAACGGAATGTGTTAGGCCTATGTTTAACTATAATTTACTATAATTGCAGTCATGTTATGAAATTTCTCGCGCTTCAGCCGAGATTTTGAATCATTGAATATAGCTGTATCCAGCCGCCCTCGCTACCATGGGCAGCGCGCCGTAACGCCCGCTATATCCGCGTACGTCTCGAGCAATGCATTATGGGCATTTCTCAAACCTCGGCTTGGGCTCCGGCTCCGGCTCCAGGCTCCGTCTGAAGTTCGAACCTAAGCCGAGGTTTGAGAAATGCCCTTGGAAAAGAAAACAACATGGCGCCCGGCAAGATCTTACACTACTGGGAGGGGGGGGGGGCGTGGGGAGGTCGGGCTGTATCAGACTCGGCGACTGCAGTTACGGCTCTGACTGTTGCTAATGCTATACAGGACGTCCTATACTTCAACGCATGATGACACAGGAATCCCTAGCTGTAGCCGCTAATTCTGACACGGCCTATAGTATTAGTCTAAACCTTACAAAGTACATTTCGGCAATCTTTGTAATAGAAACAATATATTATGCTAAAATTGTTTACAGTTTGGTTGCTTACGTCTCCATACATAATATACAGTAACTATCAAATGCTGGAGCTTATCCAGATCCAAATCAAAGGGTTCGACACAGAGACTGAATGACAATGTGGCGTCACTACCTTGTTTCTCCAAGGCGGTGAGATCCATTGGTGAATGGGTAAGAGTAACTTGCGGTTACCCTTAGGGGCAATCTTCCGTCACATCAACCCACTATCCAAGTTCTTGGGAAAATGATTCTATTTGTGGCTCCCTTGACCGTGCTTCACCTAAAAGTATGACATCTGGGTATAAACACCACGTGAAGGTGTTGGAGCGCTGACGGCTACTACCCGTAGTATAAGATGCCTGTCGACAAGAGATACCTTCATTTACAAGCTGTGGTTGATTGCTACATCGATTACAATATATGCTTCTAACACCTTAGCTATTCGAGGAACGCTGCTTTAGTTATTTATTGAAATAATTCACACATTTGGAGAGTTGTGACTCATACCTGTGTAGTTATTATAAGATGAGATTGAATACGTCAGACTGATGAGAAACCGTTGAATAAGATATAAGAGAACACGTGTTTATTTAAATGTACCAAGGGACACTTGGTCGGGATTATAGAGATCCTTTGAGAATGAGATTGGTTACAAAAATAGCGACTCGGTACCAACAATGATCTTATCGTACAGATGCAACAGTGAGTGTATAGACCGCCAGTTAATTAAATGGCGGCAACCACGAGAAAAGAGAAACACTACCATCTTGAAGAGTAAACAAATCACTTTGAAGTAACTACTGGTTTTGCCTAAATGAGTGGAATCGAACCCCGGGCCGGGGGATGTGCTAACTTCTAACCCTAATCCCAAACAGGAATTAAATCACGTGCCCTTTTCTTACTATCAACGACTCCGTTTAAAGTTTGAGTGACTTCAACGCGATGGTACACTAGTATAAGGAGGTCATCGTCTTGAAGACCTTACTTCAAGACAAGCCCAGGTCTTAATTTCAAACCGTTCCTTTCATGAGCTTATCAGCAAAGAAAACAAACTACTGTGACAAAAATAGAACGCCCCGATATTCCAACAGATTAGTTTTTTCTTAATAGATGGGCAAACAACGGTGGGATCTTCATCAACAGTGTGTTTTGAACAGCTTTATTTCACGGTCCCTTGAACCTGTCCACTCTGGCTGATCATCATTAGGGAACGCTAGAGGCCACTTCTCACCTCACCTGTTGTGCCTACCCACGACTTCTTCAGTTACTTTAATATCAAATACAATCTAAATTAATAGCAAATTTATATGACGCAGTGTTTAGATTGGGCCTAGTTTTCCCCTGGGTTGAGTTGTGATATTAACAACAATTTATCATCGTTAAAACGTGGTCAACTTGGGCCGACAGTTCTACGATTGTTTAAGATTAAGCTTTGGAATACATTTTTACAAAACTGCAAGAAAATGTGATGAGAAACAAACGCGAAAGTTGTCAATGGGTGCTCAGTTGTTTGAGTTGTTTGAGAAAAGAATTGTTTTTAAAAAACGTCAACAAAACGTTGCATACAATGTTTATTTTTCTGTTCAAACACAAGAGATAAAGCAAAAGATGCTTCCTGGTATGATCGATGCCAGTAATTTCATGAAGGATTTATAGATGGAGTAGAATGACCTTCGTATGCAATCCCCATTACCGTGCTTTTTTGTCAAGATATCGAAAAGTGCGTCAATGTTAAACTCAAGATAGAATAAAACAATAATCAATTCCAATGCGCTTTATCGATTTTTTGTGATAAAACAGCATCGATTCCTCCTTCTTCCTAATGACGTCACAAATGTCATTATGCTAAATGGATGCATTTGCAAACCTTTTAAAGACGAACTTTCTTTGGACCTTGCCATTAGCTGCAGCTTGTTTGAGTTGATTAAAGATGACGCGGAAGGTATAGCAGCAATCTATTTCGGGTGATTTGAGACATGTTTAAGAACTCTTTCTGTTGCGTTCAGTGAACAGCCAAGGGAATAATAAAGGGCATTGTGCTATCGGTAGAAAACAACAACAGCAGGCAGATCTCAAAATAACAAACGGAATAAAGTTGAATATATATCATGTTTGCACTCATCACAACCCTGAATCGAATGACTTAAGATCATGTACAATCCCATAATATATCGAGATCCCCGTAAGGTAACATCTTAGTTAGAAATATAACCCTTTTTGTTTTATACTGTCAGTTTATACACCTTTAAAAGCTAAGCCTCGGCCCGGGTCACCAACCTTGGTGATCGAATGCTTCATGGCGTTAAGCACCACCCACATTACAAGGTCTTAGCTGTTCATCTGAGTACTTAGAAGTTGACATATGAACAAGTAGTCTCATTTAAACTCTAAATGAAACGCATTCAATATTTACCACGACAAAGACACTCTTCATGGGTCAAAGTTTACCCCGATTCTGGTTCCATCAGTGTGACCCGTTTCTAGGTCAGGTCAACAGGAAACTGATTAAATAACGGGAATTTAACTTGGAGTCTGCAGCATACTGATCCATATCTGAATATTTTGGAGACAGAATCAAGGTCAAACTGACCCAGAAATGAGGCCAGGCCCCACGGTACTCTAAAACGGGTAAATCCTGACCCGTGGATATTTAGTTGTAATTTTTCATAACAAAGTATCGGCATAAGCGTTCAACGGGAGCCCAATTTTGTGATTCCCTTTAATGTGCTACCGTATAACAATGTACACGCCCGCTAAAACATTTCAAAGCAGGAATTTAATTGAGTGAGTGCTCTGAAGGAGCAATCTTCTTTTCAGATACTTGAAGATTTCAAATGAAGATAATTGTGAAAAGAATAAAGGAAGCCGATATGTGACATGTATCTTATTTTTAGAATCTGATTATAGATCTGCTTGTTGAGAGGATAAAACTCTGAGATGAAATGGTGGCAGAAGAAAAGTGGCATGACTTTCAGATGGAATGATGTAAGCCATCATTTATTCTGTTTTCAAGGCAATGGATTATATCAATTAATACACGATGTTTTAGATATCATACGGTGTCATTGTCCGCAGTTTATTACTTTATCTGGCGGTGGTAACACATAAAACGTTTAAAAGAATTGATCAAAAAGCAAGGTTTTCAATTTCAGTTTCTAAAATAATTATTCAACAATTTTAAAAAGTTTGTGACAAGTTTTTAAAAATTGCTAATCAAAATAAAATCTTACAATAGGACAAAAAACAAATTTACGATATGACCAGAATGAAGACATTATTGCAACATACGGAACAGTCTGCAACTGATTAACAAAGCCATGAACAAAATGACATTCAACTCGAAAAGCTTGAAAGACAAAATAAAAAGTATAAATAATTGAATTTATAGTTAAAGACCCTCAATATGTAAGTAGAAATGAAATGGAACTCGTTGTGTGATATATTGGAATATGTACAGTTATTTTCCACAACGCCATATTTAGTTCGTAATGTCATTGTTGTATTATTATGATTTTCATTATATCATTTTAACTCAAGCTGAATATTTTGGTCGTCGGAAGTAACACAAGTCTAACAGCATAAGATGATAATTTGAAACCGCAGCAATTTGAAACCAAACACCGCGTCAAATTATCCCAATTCATTTTTACAATACACTATATCTTCATTCTAATGACACAATTCATTTCCTTTAATTGTGTAGTCGCACTTCCGGGCTACCTTCTACAAGACCCCAAAGAGACCCTGTGACATTCCATTAATCCATGGTGACAAATGATGTACTTGGTTCCAACGATGGCCAATATTTATCAAGTATTTTCTATATTTACGCAAACTCAACATTGCGCAAATGGTAATTATCAAGCCAAACGCTAGTTTGAGGCTCGCCTTCTGCGCCCACCGCGTCCGTCACCCCTACTTCATTATTATCGTGCCTCAACCAAACATACGCAGTGTTCAGCTGCACGTATAATGTCTATATACAAACTGCAACTTGCTTTATTCTCTATATAAAACATCCACAGCGTGCAATACAATCACTTTTCAAACCTCGGTTCCGACACGCAACATCCTCCCACCTGCAAACTTCGCACAACCAGCTTTACTTTTGACTTTCGTCTAGATTTGGAGCATTTTCTTATCGTGTTTTTTGTGAGTTTTGACGGACTATTGGTGATTGAAATCGACGACCATGTCACTCAAATGGTTTTTGGTGGTGCTTTTGGCGCTAGTCGTTCTGAATGAAAGAGTTGCTGCAGGTAAGTTGTTTCCTGTGTTTCATGAAACGCATAATATTCAATGCACTGTTCTTAAAGATATATCAACCAAGAAATTTAGCATCAAGAAAAACTGTCTAATAAGCTTAGAATTGTCAAGAATAGCCAAACTGAACTGTGCCGTTTTATCGATGCATTCGTTGAGGATCAACAGTTGGTTATCTGAACAGTCAACGTGTAGGTGTTATACATTAATATGACATCGCTATTCATACCATTGTTCACACCAATCTTAATTTTCATAATAGATGTTCATTAATGTGCAATTAAATGCCGTGCAAGGTCACATTAGTGGCAGAAAGTGTAACCAAGGATGTATACTCAGCTCAAGTATGTACGTTGGAATTGGTGTAGAGTCACACATAATCTGATATTAAGTTTTGCAATCCTATTATTGTCTAGGTAACAAAGATATGATTGCTATTTTAACTGGTAAGATTCTTGTATCATAGTGTATAAAGAACAATGTATTAAAAGCAACTTATAGTAAGTGCATGCGATTCCGTAGGGGGGGGGGTGGGTGCGGGTTGGGGGGGGGAATTCCATAGACACTTTCGACGGTATGATTAAAGTATTCACAACGTTTTAAACGCTGTACGGTTGAGATTCTGTATTATTTTACATTTTTGTGAAGAACAAAAATGTCAATAATGAGTTTATGACTGTACGATGTCACTTAATACAACGAGATTACAAAATAGTTTACCCTATCTTCAATCTCTATAGACACAGGATTTATGGAGCCATTGAAAAAAGGCCCAAAAGTTTTGCAAAGAGTTTTAGCCAGACTTGTATTTTGTTTGTCTTGATTAATTCCCAGATTCAACATGTGGAGATAACTACACAGAAAGACAATGCATAAGTGTCATTTTATCACGTTGTAAGTACATTTGTTGTTCTAATATTGTGTAGTGAGTGAAAAGCAAAACCTTCCCCCTTTTTGTTTTATACTTGTGCCTTGTTTTGTAATCTCGTGTATTAGTTGACAATAGTATATCTTAACATAATTACACATTACGTAAAACAAACGAACAATTAATAAAATTTGCGATTCTTTAAATTGACGATGTAACATTACAGAAGCAATATTGCTACAACCATGAGCTAAGCTTTGACGTTGTGGTCTTGAAGCTTCACATCAAAGAATGCGAATTTGATTCGACGATTGTTGAGATATTATTCTAGACCAAGGAAAGTCTTAGGTTCGATAATAAACCAACAATAAACAGAAATCTACAATGAGACGTGAGCAGACACCTCATTGTAGAAAAAACTTAAGAGTTCTGCGCAATAACCTCTGAAAAGTACCCAGCGATTTTTAAGACAAGAAATAACTAAATAACCAAATAACTAAATAATTAAATAACTAAATAACCAAATAACCAAATAACTAAACAGTTAAATAACTTAGTAATTAAATGACTAAATAAATAAATACATATATAAATAAATAAATAAATAAACAAATTTAATATATATAGGCCTATAAACATGCAAATAAACAAATAAATAATTTAGTAAACATATCAATAAATAACGTCCTGATCATGACGTCCTGATTGCCTCGTGTTGCTTTTCTTTCTAGCTGTATGTATTTCTGAGACAGAGAAAATGTCACGATGACATCACTCTGAAGAAATTGCTCAACGACTCAAATTCATACAAATGTGCAACAGTGTCGCATGACATGTATAATAAATTGGTAGCTGTAACTTATGCAGGGCCACTAATGAAAACCGAAAGTTTGGGCATATCCTAAGATATGAAATGTAATTAATAAAATCAAAAACATGTTCTAAAGTTCTTTTATAAAAATACTCTGGATGACGTATGGCTAGCTGAATACAAGGTCACTCAGCCACCACTTGTATACCATGTAGTTGAACTACTTTACTTTGAAGGGAAGTCTCAAAAATTTTCATAAAGATATTAATAATTTATTCATTGATATTGCGCAAGAAGGCCAAAAATATGTTCAGATGCGCATTACAATCTGAAAAGATGCCGGGCATACCAGCCGAACATTAAACATTTCTGACGTTTTTTATTAGCTGACATAAACTGAGCATTCAGAGTTTTATTTGGTTTGACAGGAAAGCCTTTGGGTTCTGAAATTGCGTTTTTGAATACATCTAAAATGAGTGACAGTTTTACCTTCCGAAAGTGAAAAGCACACTGCAAAAATAAACTTAAAGCTGATCATTTCCCAATTTTCCAGATTGAGTATAGATCTTGATTTAGTAGGCCTAAAACAGAATCAGTATTTGACCAACAGCTAAGATGCTAATAAACCGTATCGAGCGAGTGCTACAAAAGCAATTGATCGTCACAGAAAGCAGCCTCTTAAAATCGTTAACTAAAACACTTCAGACGGAATAACTACTCCAAGCAATTTGGCTTCTTCACCCTGAAGCTGAAAAAACTCGCCTTACCAATCATAAATATCCATGGGGTGTGCACTCAGTAACTCCATTTAGAAAACACTGTGGTTTTGGTAAGCAAATGCCAGACAAAGTGTTCCTTTCAAGACAGTATTTCCTCAGCTAATCGACGTTTGTGAAAAACTCAAAGTAAATTTGTCCCCGCAATTACGTAGTTTTCTTTAGGACAACATAGGTGTTTACTGAAGCGTTTTTATTAGTCGTAATACACCACAGTGTAAGCATGAAGTCCCTTGAGTAGCCAGTATCGTGACGAGACTTCGGTTAGCCTAGACTCAATTACTGATGCATGGAAATTGTTTGAATTATAAATCATTTCAAAATGGAATCACACTTATTGTGTGAGAGCAGACCTCTTTTAAGAGACAGAAACATGTCATGACATGTGCACAGATAAAGTGAAACATTGGTCATGTTGGCAACCAATATAGGCATTGGTAGTTTCTCTTGGTAGCTATTGGTTATCTTGACTGATCTCCATCATGCATGGTAAAAACAATTAGACCAAACTGTATACGTCTGATGCTGTTACTCTGTTCCATGGTCGGTATATGAGAACTGTACCTTCTCGAATATTTACACTTTGAATCAAGATAAGGCACGTGATATTTTATTTTATTTGTCGTCACTTATTCGAGTTTTTCAGTAATGCAAACAAATGTACTTATGATCTTTCGCTAATGTTGCTGGTACTTGGTAGTTTGTTGTTGTTGTTATTGTTGTCATTACTGTTGTTGTATTCAATGTTTTCGTTGTTGTTGTTGCTGTTGTTGTTGTTGTTGCTGTTGTTGTTCTGGCTGCTGGTGAAGCTGCTGTTGTTGTTTTAGTTGCTGCTTGTTGTTAGTGTTGTTGTTGTTGTGGTTGTTAAAGCACGTTTTTGTTGCTACTGTTGTTGTTTTTGTTGTTGTTGTTAATGTTGTGTTGTTAGTGGACGTTTTTGTTGCTACTGTTGTTGTTTTTGTTGTTGTTAGTGTTGTGTTGTTAGTGCACGTTTTTGTTACTGTTGTTGTAGTTATTGTTGTTGTTGTGTTGTTGATGTTGTTGTTTTTGTTTGGTTTGTGTTTTTGTTTTTTAATTGGGGGAGCTCTTCAAAATACGCTGCCTTTGGACTGTATTTATTGATGAATAAATGGATTATACTTGATTTATTCTATTGTTTGTTTGCTCTAGCAAAAAAGAATTCGCTGCACAATGAAGAGTCAAGAAATCCACTGTCGGATCCGGAATGGTTTGAGGTAAACATCCCTCTTTTGTTATTTTCCCTTTAACTCCTTCGCATTAGCCACTAATATTCTCCAATTGTTCAGGAAATCTTTAAATGCAAGCATTTTTAGTTAAAATTATTGTACAATTTCTTAGCACAATGTGCATTTCACAAAATATATGGAGCCAGTGGTTGCTGAAAAAAATCTGAAAACAAATTTGATTAAATAAAATGTAAATCTGTTAAAAAAGCAACTCCTGAATCCAGAGAAAGTATTGTACCTGATAGATTGACATTTTGGAAACTTGGAAACCATTTCCAGTATAGGCCTTTGTGCGAAATCTATTATTATCCTTGCCAGGACCACTTCATTTAATTTTTGTATTGTTACTATTTATTATAATGACAACTTTATATCATCGTTCACTGAAAGATTTTGAACTTTCCTTTAAGAAAATGTTACGCATTATTATGAAATTGTCAGTCCTCAAGAAACAATACCACCGAAATTTGAAAGCGATAAACTATAGTATGTATTGACTCTGAGAATCTCGTCTGAATTGATGTCATTATCGTGTTTAGATTAACAATTAACTGTAGGCCCTAATTGTCTCTTTTTGCAATTAGCCTTATTATCTTCTTTAAATTCACAGAAATACCATGAAAAATTACGAAGTTTTATGATTTGACAGGGAGTGCATTATTATACCGAAACTCAAAGTTTATTTCACAACCTGATTCTTGAAAACTAATGCTTTTAGAAAAAGTGCATTCTCCAATCTAGACTATCTGTAATATATTTATACCCTGAACAGCGCGTTGGGCTGATTCAAGACGAGTGGAACCTAGAGTCAGTTTAAGACTGTGTAAAAAGGAAATTCACTGCGAATTCATTTTTAAAATTAATTGTTTTAAGGGACGAGACTGCAGATAATAAATATTCCTTAAAGCCTCAACTGGTCGCGTGCGTCTCAAATCCCTAAGCTTTCTTTCACGACGAATTCATTTTATGTTGATATATCGCAATTTAACGTTATATATTCCCCAAAGCACGACGTTATATGTTCATTCAATTTAATATTTCGGATGTCTGGGAAGTCAGTTTATATCAACATTGTTCTTCCATGTTTTTCTAACCGCTTTTTGAAGTGGACTTAGATTCCATGATGTTCGATTCTGAAGAAATTTTGTGTTTGTTGTGACACAATAAAAACAGTGAACTACATACGACTATGGATCGATCATTGTATACACCCGGGTTGAAATCACCTGTCTTTACACCACACTCCCATTAAAAACTGTTTCACTTTTTAAAGGGGGTGTTTTACATTTCGTTAGTCTTTGGGTCACATTCCTATAACCTTCAAAGGCATGAGATACGCACTTGTTTGTTTATTTACTTTGTTTTATTATTATTAGAAGTAGCTTCAGTTCTTCAGATAGATTTACATGTTAAGTTTGATTCGCTTTTACAAATGACTTTTAAGAAGAGTTGCTAAACAATCTATCGATGCAGATTTACAGGTAAAATAAAAAACATATTATCTTGGAACAGAAGAATTAGAGGATGTGTACATTAGATGGACTTGTGCACTATAGTGTTTATATTTCTACCGTGATATATCCATTTATATTGTTGTACCCATACATAGACCATGCAAGTCTCGCGCGTAATGACAACAAGAAAACGACTCGAACGAAGACTAATTCTTCTATGAAATCAAATCTTCTGTTTAAATGTTGTTTCTACAAAATTCTTGACATTAAGATAATACCCAATTTTAACATTAATTAACATTAGAGTCAAATGAAAACTTGGGACAAGGATGCTAATTTTTCAGTTGAAACCCATTTGCCAAACTCGCCTGAATTCGTGCGATCGTTACATAGGTTTAATGATAACATAAACGTCACTTGGTCACAATTCTCAATTCACAGGAGATGGTTAAGTCTTATTCCTGGATTTTCTTGGTTGTTGGCTTTCAAATACTTCAAATACAGACTATTAGTTTTTCTTGATCTATTGGGAAATTTATGTTAACTTGGGAATGTTGATCATTGAGGGTAAATGAAGACATTTTATACACAATAAGTCTACATGAAATGGATTCGTGAAGACCGGTACCGATAGGATAACACTGTCAAACAAATCCACGATTGCCGCTTTTATCTCTTCATTTGCTGTCTGTCAACAAACTTCAAGTTTTTAGTTGTGCTTTACCGATACACCGATGTGTGAAGCATCCTGTCAAACAAAGCCACAGGCATCTGACTCGGGTGGGATTCGAACCCACCGGTTTTCCCATTCTAGAGCAGATGTCTTCCCACTAGATCGACCACCGAGTTTACCCGGTAGTAGCTAGAGGTGATTCGAATCCTATATTTTAGTTGAGGGTACCGCAATAGTTCAAACTGGTGTTAAATTTGCATCGTGGATAACAATGTATATTATTTGCGTTTACCCTTACACCGATGTGTTTTAAGCACTGTATACTCAGTACTTTCCCGAGTTCTGTGGGGGTAAATTTTTATTTTATTTTTTTTTTCAATTCAATTTAATTCACATTTATTTCCACTATCATATTTCCACAAATTACAGAACTACATTGTAATGCATATATATAAAAGACAGAATAAGATTAAACTAGCGGGAAAGTGCCTGGAGGAAAGGCCCAAAGTAGCTTGTAGCGGCTTGCCTTTACATAACAAAGTACATAAACTAAGGGTAAATGTTTAGGACAATACAAAGACAAAACAGACAGACAGACAGACGAACAAACTAACCGAGAAAAAGACAATGACAAAGTATGCACAAATTTAAAGGAGAAGAACGGGATAGAAACTAGAACCTTAAGCTCAAACATATTCTAAAATGTAAACATTTCATTGTAAATTAGCCACCTTCTGTTTTTACAACGCAGTTCATTTCGCATAAATTATTAAAGCCTACATAAATATTCCACATTGGATTAAGTCTAAAAGCATTTTCGTTTCAGTGAGTGAGTTTTGAAATTCTCATCTTTCAAGCAAAGTGCCAATAAAATTCACTCTTGCTGTGAAATGCGGCCTGCTGCGGAAACTATATGACATTATAATCGGTAGTTTAGTAATAAGGGGGGGGGGGGCTGGGGGAGTGCCTTTGATGATAGGCCTACAAGTCTATAATTTGACACACAGTCAAAGTATGTCATGAGAAAGATATTTGGTTTTAGAGCCCTGTGCAGAGTTTTCTTGTGAAAAACGATTGATAGAACAACAAGAAATGGCAGCCGTTTTGGACAAATTTACCAATACGTTTTTCAAAGAACAAATTGCTTGTCCTTCCATCAAAGTTGTGGTAACTTATATGCAAGATATGAAGTTTCCTGCGAGATAATATTTTACTATAGCAGTAATAGCAACTCACACAGTTTTTAAATATTATAATACCATTACTTATAGGCCCCAATTGTTATTTATTTTATTTTAAGTTTTTGAATTATGATAGGACCTACCCATTATGCAACATCTTATACGGGTTTCAGGGTGCTGGTGCACCCGGCAATCACTGCCAAAAAACATCAGGCAAGCTCCTTCTCTTAACGATAAGTGCATTGGGTTATTTTACATGCATTGCACCACACACGGGACCTTCATCCGAAGGACGAAGTAATGATGGTTAAGTGTCTTGCTGAAGAACAGAAGTTAGTGTCAAGACCGGGACTCAAACCCACAATATGCACTGATTATGCTGATATGCCGGAAACACCAGAGCTTGAGTCTTGTGCGTTTGACCGTTCGGCCGCGACACGTCACACCAACGAAAATTGTTTAATTAAATAATGATTTAAAGGGTTTTTGCAATCGAAATACAACAACAACAAAAGCAACAAACACAATTTTCCACCGCTTACCCCATCCTAAAGAAAAAACAAACAATTTAAATAACATGTAAATAAGTAGGCAGCGAAATAAATAAATAAATGATTAAATAAATAAATTAACAGATCAAGGGAGTCGCTCCTTTAAAGGGTGTGACAACATTGGTAAAAAAATATAAATGTTTACAGATATCACATAACTTACAAGGTATAAAGATGGTCATGGTGGAAAACTCCCCTTGAAATAGTTTTGCTTGAAATGCCATAGTTTTTAGGAAATGAGTAAAATAACAGTATTTATCCTGCAGGATAAATTCTGATTTTTGAAAAGAAGTTAAAACACATAAGGGTGTTTTTCACTGTTTTCTCATGACTCCGAAGACTGATTTAGCTTAAACTTTCACAGGTTTGTTATTTCATGTATATGTTGGGTCACATCAAGTTTGGATACAGGTCTTTGGGAATTACCAATGTTGTACACACCCTTTAACTTCATGGAGTTTCTGATTCGAGATTCCTCAGTCCCCCAGTTTTAGAACTTCACCTCGAGTAGCAATTTGTTTAACATAAGTCAACGATAGGTGCGGCGGATTTGCTGGCGTCATAATTGCCAACAAATTTGTATTGTAGAAAAGGGGGAAAAAGTGAATGAGTAAGTCATTGTTTGTTTGGGGCATAAATACATCTGTTGTGAATGAGAGACCAATAGCTTACAAACACAATGAAAGTGTTAATTAGGTCATTGAACGATTGATCAATGACACCTAGGCCTACTCAAGCGTGTATTATTTATGTTGTCACGCCGTGCCCAATGACCGCATTTTGTCGTTTTGGTGGTGCATTTCATAATTTGTTATGACCCTTGTTCACTAGAGTGCTGGCAACTAGTGTGTACATAGCTACATTATCTAAATATAAACTTTAATGCAAGATACCTTGAACTGGAAATGCTAAATATTAGAGCGTCAATTTTCATCAATTTTGAAAGATGGTACTTTATAACTTTTAAACACAAACAGCTCAATACAAAGTCAAGTTTTCCAGGCCCACGTTGGTCGTGTTTTTGTTTTAATATCCAAAACAGTACATAGCCTAGTTTCTTCATATTGTAACAGGTTTGGGGTATTTCCAATATTTATTAACAGAGGGAAATTTACCAGTAACATTTTACCGCTCTGTATAATTCCTGCAATGCATCTAGTGGTGATTCATTAACTTCAAAGTGCTCTCTAAAGTATTGCATTTAAATTTAAAAATGACAGTGTGAAGACCGGCATCAATTTAAATAGACTAGCGTGTCAAAAATACAATGGGTGTGTCATCAGTCACAATTGCCGTTATCATGGCAACGGTTGTCAGGGTGATTAAAAACCGCTGATACGAAGCGAGAAGAGAAAAAAAGGAGGAAAACAGGAAACTCGCCAATCAGTTACAATCTGTCCCCAATGGCGGAAAACGGTATGGGCGGTATCGATTACACCTTTTCCGCCCCCCAAAAAGAGAACAAAGAATCGAAGCCTTGGGCGACAACATGCACGGGAGCGGTAGGGTGGGTATCGATTACATGTTTCTGTTGAAGACGAAACAATGAATCGACCCCGAGGGTGGTGCTGCAATTCGGCTACGCTCAATGCGTTCATATCTTCTTTTCGAAATTAAAAAGAACAGGAAAGTGGTTGTCGTTCAGCAAATAATTCTTATTTTTCTAGTATAAATAAAACTAACTCCAACGGTGACAAAAATATTGCATTTCACGATTGTAAGAAAAACAGCTTAGGCCTACAACAACTTCGCACATCGCCTCAAAATATAGACTCGATCAAACTCAACTGAGGTTGATCCAAGCTAGACTCTACTTCGAGAAACAATCTTCCACAAAATAATGTTGTCTATATTAAATAACTTTTGAGATTTCATAACATTTTCAAATTCACATAAATTTCATGATACTCTTCTCAACAAGGGCTGTGAAAAATTAAAATTTTAGCTATCAAAATTTTTCAAAATTGTGTTATTTTAGTTTTGAAACTTTGATTTTGCCTTTGATGATACAAGTTTGGAATTTGGCACACGTGGTCATCGTTTGTGTGTGAAACTCCTTCCCGAGTTACGATTCCAAAAAGGTTGTTGAATTTCTGACACTTTTTTTTGGCAGCATCTATTGAAACCAGCCGTTGAACCAACATGCAAACTAAGGGATATCTTCAATTTACTGTCAAACGATTGCCGATCAGAATTACTTCAGGTAAGTATTCCCAGTAAACGGCTTGAATAGAGGCTAGTTAATACAGTGATCAATACTGACTACTTACTAAGATTGGTTTGGAGTCAAATTGGACATGAACAATGTAGGCCTAAGTTTGAAATGCCAGTATTTTATCAGTATTTTGTGTAAAAAACACCGAAGCAAGTGAATGCAAAACCTAGATGAAGTACAAACATTGACCATTTCAAATAATTCATGTGATGGTTATTTCATTTCATGCTTTGTCTCTCTTGATTATCAGATTTTAAACTTGTTGCTGACGAACCCGGATTACTGAAAATCACCGACTTCTTTTTGATGCGCCTGCACAAACATTTCATTTCTTCCCTCTGTAATTGGCCATGTTACTGATACATGGAACAGTCGTCGACCTAACGTGAGGATAAACATTTTTGACGCGAGCAAACATCATGGCCTTACACACAGTTGACAAAAACTAAAATTTAAACGGAAATAATAACTCTGAAACTATAAATAAAATTTGAAACTGATTGTCATCTTGACCTTGCCTTAAAACAAATTTCTGATGTTGATACAATTATTGTCAACATAATTTTTAAGCAATGTTATTAACTTTTGTTTAAATATCACATATAGATGGACATTCTGTCCGTGTTTAGATCTGACTGTCGTTCATTGTTAATATTATTGTTTGATGTTTCATCTACAATTATTATAGCATCTTTATAGATTTTAATTACACTAGTTCAAATGTTAAAACATGTTAAGTAAAGCTTAGAGTGTCCACACAAAGACAGTTACACAGAGCTTAGACAAGACGTTGTTTGACCATTTTTGCAACACTCATTTTGATTTCTTGTGTCTCAAAACGTTAATAATTCTGAATAGCGCCACCTAGAGACTGCAATAAATATTTCCGATATCTCTGCTGATTTTCTTAGCCAAGGGTGAAACTTATAATGAAAGTTTAAGTGTAACAAAATGAACATTATTTTTAAAGTGAATTTTAGGTCTACTTACTTTGAAATATCAGTGTTGTGTACTTGAGTCCGTGATCCGCTCTATCGAAATGAAGAATGTCTCGGAAATCACGTTTACGTTTAATTCGCCCTACAAAAGTTGTAAAACACTACAAAAACCGATTCAGTGATTTCTGTGGTTTAGGTTAAACAAAACTTGATCTTTCTTCTTGTAGTCTTACCTTTAATTGAATGTATAAATAAATCCACAAAATGTACTTTTTCTTGAGCATGTTTGTACGCATAGCTACAATAGCCAGCTGTTGTTAAAAACGATTATCTAAATATGCACGTCTTAAACAAATTGAAGTGGCCTTGTCTTGTATACTTTCTTCATTGCCCGATAACTTTGGACTGGAATAAGCTACATAAAAAATAATTGGTATTGTTACTTGTTAACATGGTATGCATAACTCAATTTTCAAAATTTGCGAGACATTCCTCAATTTGATAGAGTAGGTACATAAATGGTAAAATGGCTAATTTTCCTCTGACATGAAAAGTTGCCATGATAATCAAGAAAACTGTTTTATTTGATCAATTAATAGTTTATTAAACGTTCTTTAATTTGAATCTGATTTGGTGTATTGTTTCAATATTTCTTTCTCTAAGCCTTATCGTCAACCCTTTTAGCCGTGACAAAGACACTCTGTCTGAACCCCTTCGCGCATTGTCCTTCAGGCCTATACAATGCAAAGGGCAAGCGAAGGTGACGTCACTGACAGCAACTAACACGCCTTGCTATTGTTTAGTCAAAACAATTTATTGATTTGCATTTTGTGTTTATCACACTAATAGTAGTTCCGGGTAAATCATTCAGATCAGACCACTTCGAGTACGAAACATTTATTTTCTGAGCGGCATGTTCCATAGTATAAGAGAGATACTTAAAAAATACCAAGAAAAAAAAGAAGAGGATACTGGTTGAGAAGAAGCTTTATAAGTTTAAAGAAATGTTGCCTTTGGATTGGGCGCCTTGAGGAGTTAAAAATTGTGTTCTACAAAATGGCGGACCGTATTTATTTATGAAGTAAAAGGAAAACTACAAACATTTTATAGCCCAAAGCGCCCAATTCAATGGCAACGTGTCCCTTTAAATCTGGACTCATTATCAATGTTAACACCATTTAAGCATCTCCCCGACCCCACTGCCCCCTACCCACCCCAACATACACAACAAGGCAACATAAAATGGACCCAAACACTACAGACGTTTTGGTTTCGTCTTTTGATCATAGTACAAATGCAATTTTGTACTTAATGTTTTGTTTTAAGTACCATTGCATTTACATAATTTATATTTTCCAAAAGGTGTCTGCCTAGCATTTAAGCTGACCTATCGGTACATCGAGAATCCAACCAATCCAGTTATTAGAAAACATGAATCTGAGTTAGAATAAGACTCAAATAAACATCAATAAAAGCTGGATTTCATAGCCATTGACATGATATTTTAATCTGAAATGGTTCTGCTTATTTTGTTGTTTTTCTTTTATGTTGTATTCCCTAAACTACTATAACTGAGTGGTGAACGATACGCACTGACAGCTCAGTGGCAAAAAGCCACGGTGCATTAGAAAAAAACACCGAACAACAATCGGCCACGAGACTTGAACTGAAGTGGCCTGTATGTACCTCCAGCCATCTGAGTCACTGTCGATGAATAAACGGTACTGCTGTGCTGTGTCAGCATTGTTGAGATCCAGGTTTATACGAGCGCCCTCTCCCGGAGTTATCTCACACAGATAATTGTGATTGTCTATCGAATAGTGTGACTCTCGAGTATCACATCAATAGGATTGTTTTTAACGAAAAAAATTAATATTTTAAGCTTTTAAAAACCAAATTGCTGAAACATTTTATCAAGTGTTGTTTTTCAAAGCGATGTGTAACCATCCATGCAGGAAGAAAACTTTACCTAATCTCCTTAATTGAAAGGGGCCAAACCTATAACTTACCCGCCTAGGAGGGAGCGGGTGTGTCGCTATTTTCAGATGGCCACGAACATTAAATGAGCTTCGAATTTACCACATAACCCCCGTCCACGTTGCAGCGGAGAGTAGGCCTGTGTTGGTGGAGTCTATGCGGTGCCAGCCTTGCTGCTGTGGGCAGCGCGCTGATCGAGCAAGGCATTCTGGGAAAAGAAACAAAATGGCACGGCGAGATCGTACACCACTGAGAGCAAGGTTGATGCGGCGTGACATTGGAAAACTGCGTGGCACTTACTGTAGAAAGCGTGAGATGATTTACATAATTGCATGAGCTCTATAAGAGTGAGAGGTTGTCACAAGTTGGATTTTGTTTTGTCTTATAAGAAGCTGTGATTCTGCACAACATAAGACTTTTAAAAACCTAAACACTTAGAACCAGAAACCACTTGTAACTTATTACTAAATTACACATCCAGTCCCGTGTATTATAGTTCAGTTCAACAAACTTTTGCCCAGGATGCATCTAAGGTTATGGGGAGCCTAGCTCCAAGACCAGTCTCTTACTAATCAGACTGTATGACAATGTCAGCCCGGAGTGCCAGGCTAACAGGGAGTTTCATTTCGGCTGAGGCCTTAAAGTGGACTGTGGGAATGACGTCAGAATCATTCAATCATTCAATGTGTGTGAGATAATAAAAATTAATGAGGTGGTAACGAAGGAATGCACACTCAAACATGTTGAATTGGGATAACTAGCGAGTGGAAAAATGGCGCCCAGTGGATTCCCCCTAGCAATGCCTTCAATGCCAGACCCTCCAATTTCTAAAATAAGATAATCTAAATTGTTACAGTGGCTCTGAAGCGACTTTTCAAAATTAAAATATTGTCGCATAGTTTTAAATATCGAGCATACAGTCATGAATAATGTTCGCATTCAAAATGTGATAACATCATGTCGCTGATGTTTGAGATCCCATGTCCAACCAGGGCCACCATAGGAATGCCAATTACTTTGTCAATTTCAAAATATCGGCCAACGTCTTTCGTTCTTCAGCCTTTATATTTGTTTTACAATTATTAAATACACAACGCACTTAAAGGCACTGAACACGTTTTGTATTTGTCAAAGACCAGTATTCTCACTTGGTGTATCCCAACATATGCATAAAATAACAAGCCTGTGAAAATTTGGGCTCAATTGGTCATTGAAGTTGCAAGAAAATGATGAAAGAAAAAACACCCTTGTTGTTTTGAGTAATTACCAAACGTGTACAGTGCCTTTAAGAGTTACACTCAAAGAAAACAAAAGGGAGTATTAATATTATTAAAAAATAAATGGAAACAATATAAAATAGATTGACTTTAATTTTTGAGTACAAGACATTTTTATAATTATGGCCACATATTCAATATTGTACTTCATTAAACTAAAAGTACAACTATATTAATTCAGAAATCAGACACAAGCTCAGCTTCAGTTTTTCATAATTTCGTCCTTTATTTTTAGTTCGCAACAGAAAGAAACCCAAACATCATAAACATCCCCCATCAACCCCGATAGGAATAATAATGTGGTAATGTAAACAAGATCTGCTGCAAGAAAAAATGACGTAAGCCATTTCACTGGAAAACGACTTTGGCTGTTGCTATGGCTGTTGGCAGAAGTAACAACATTGGAGAGCACTACCTAGCCGTGGCCATTGCGTGAGCCCTAGCCAATGCCTAAGCCGTAGCCACTGCCTTAGCCGCAGGTACTGCCTTAGCCGTCAATTCAGACAATTCACAGGGACTTACGTACACTGGTTACATTCAGTATAAGGGAGCAATCTCAATCTCAGGTTGACTTGTTTCCAGACTAATGTGCATTATAAGGGAGAGGTAGACCTAACCTTTTTAAAAATGTATTATATATATATATATATATATGTTTATGCGAAGCAGAGGGAAATCAGGACCAAAGAAATATGTACACATCGAAACCATTTTGTAAATGGTGTGCCACTATACTCGATAGAATTGCTTTATTAATCAATTAGGTGTCCGTGTGAAACTGTTAAATTACTGACAACAAATTTGACGCTTTTCCAAGACGCACGAACAGTCAGTTGAAATCAAAAGGCACAAAGAATTTGGGGGTTTAATTTTCATACATTGAAGGGAATTGGTCCACAATTATATTGTTTTTTGTTTGTTTGGTTGGAGGGATGTCGTCTAACTCTCAAATGCTGCACTGATGTTAACTGACTGCTGCACGAAATAAGTATTTGTATTGAAAACAAGGGTACAAACTATTTTCATTCGAGACTCGCTTTGGTTACACGTATGACTTCATTGTGAGTAAAACTAATCAGATTTGATAATGAAGTTATTTAAAATTCAGATGAAAAGAGCGTCATGGAAACTTCTGTCTAATATTTTAAAAAGTTGCACAACAAAAAGGGGTTCAGTGGCTTTGTGACGTCAGACGTCGGTTTCACACGTCCGACACGTTCATGATGAACAGTTTTACACAACTGAGCATGAAACAGCCGTTGATTTGACACTAATTCCCGCGTGAATTGTCTAGTGTCACATACACCTTATGATTTTCACACTTTAACACCACAAACGGGTGTTCAACCAGTAGGCCTATGATGTAAATCCAAAATATTAGTAAATTATATCTCTTCATTACACCTAGTGTCTCAATGAGTTGTTGACATCACCAGGTGTTGAAAGCTAAATGAATTAAAAACAACTTAGTTTATCACCAGTGGCAGGATGGTATTTGGCCCTGGGGAAAAGTAAACGTAGTCGTATGGATTCATAGTTTAATACGATAAGAGTCACCGTATGATGCGACAGGAATATGAAAAACCATTTATTTTGTATGCTACGAATATTACATTACTGCTTAGTGGTTTAATGATTATGACTAAAAATTAAGTACAATTGCAAAGTTATAAGATTAAACTGTGGACCCTAGATTAAAAGATTTGTGTGGGCGTTATGGTAACGATTTCAGCAATTGTTTAGCTGGCTTAAAATCTTATCAAATAGAAACATATATACTTGTTAGTTTTCCAGCACAACCTGGAAGAAAGTGACTTCAGTAAGATGATTTAGATTGTTCATTATTTTGTTGACCTTATATAGGAACAATAACATACTAACATAACTACAAACTGTTGTCATAGCAATCTAAATAAACGACCATAAGGCGTAGCTGTCGTGTTCTTTTTTTACGATTTAAACAACAGGTATTTACAGCAAACTATTTATTTACACAAAGACAGCCCGTTATTTTCCCGCAAAAACCTTGAACTGAAAAAAGAGAGCTTCTTAAGTCTAATCTTCAGAGGTTTTGGACGGACCACTTTGAAAAGAAGAAACCGTTTTGTAATCATTTTCGGGAAACTAGGTCCAGTTTACTTCTAATCTACATTTGAACTAGGA
Organism: Evasterias troschelii; assembly: GCA_032357145.1. Taxonomy (NCBI): domain Eukaryota; kingdom Metazoa; phylum Echinodermata; class Asteroidea; order Forcipulatida; family Asteriidae; genus Evasterias; species Evasterias troschelii. The sequence continues at coordinate 521,776 of JAUELU010000041.1, read as the reverse complement.
GGTTTATTCATTACATAAAGTATATTCATTCCATAATAATCTAACAATAGTTCAGAAAGGATAAGGGAGACCCTATGGGAAACTCAAACATGAACAACTGTCTTTATTCTTCTCCGTTCAATTTTTGGCGAGCAAAGAGAAATTGACAAGAACAGGATTTGAGCCCACGACATCTGGATTTACGCACGGGTGCTCTACACCTCAATCTTTGCTTGGGTAGTGCCAGTCAAAAGTCACAACGCCTTGGCTGCTGTATTTCATAAATGATACTGAGTTTACATCTTACTGAGTTTAGTTTTAAGTGAGGGTATATCTAACTGATGAGGAAACCATTCTATAAGTCGTCGCCATTCTCTGATAATATATCGGCTGGGTGACCTTGTAATGTACTGTAGCCACCGGGTAACACACCAACCGTGAAATACGGTCCTAATCTAGCGTGGACCCTTGTTATTTCTTCTATAATTTACTAAGCTATTGCTGCTAGTACAGAAACAGTGAGGTTTCGATGTCATTAACTTCGTCATTTAAGGTTAAAAAATCACAGTAAATTTGATGTCCATTCGAACCGACTTCGCACTAACTTTTCTATGAATAACTTTTTGAATTTTAGAAGAATACACCGCTTGCGTTTTAATGTGAAGGACATTATGATTACGATTATAAGTAAAAGTGGACAACTGTTTAGTCTTGCTATTATTTCTTGTCTCCCCTGCTATAGTCTTATCAAGATTTAAAAAACAAAGAATCTTAAAGAATAAATCACAATATTGTTCTCGTGTCATCCTTCTCTTGAAGTCAAAGTACATTATTCTGTCTAGAAACTTTCCCGGGGGCCAATGGTTCCCGCGGGGAACGATTTCGTCCGATTTTAAAACATTAACGTCATTACTGCAGTCATTTTCATGACAATAATCAAGACAAATAATATGGCTCGATACTTGGGCTATGATAATTATAATTTCTTAGAAACCAAAATAATGAAAAGAAAATGTAGCATACAAATGCTAGTTAATATCACGTCTTAATCTTTATAACATTGTCTGTTATTGTCAAATATTAAAGGAATTAATTATAGTAATACCACTAATCTATCAAATAATTAAAGTAAGTTTACCCCAAATTGTCTTAATATGGAGTTACTATTTAATAATATAGTACCATGCCGGACAGCTGTAATACTAGTCAATCAAAATATATAGTCTGTCGTATTCTTGTGATGGAACCACTTTAAGGTGAATGTTCCGTTTCGTCATCTAAAAGAAAGGCTGACGTCATCAAAAGGTTGACCCCTCAGAGGTCAAAAGAATTGTCATCAACCTGTTCACCATTCAGCTCCCTGAAAGCACCATTCAACACCTGGATATATAAAAACCAAAATGATCAAACAAATTAAACTTAATAGTTTATCATGTACAGCTTTCTCATGAAGACAAACACAGCACCCTGGTCAAACCGTCAAGTTGTTACACAACCAGTTTATTTCGGAACCACTTCATGTGCATTGTGCTAACGCAAACCTTAATACATGTATATACAAATAAGTTTCAAAGTTACAACTTTTAACCAATAATTTATCAGCATATAAAACCCGTCTTTGGGTATTGGCTACTTACGGGTGTTGTCAGTCAGTTTGAAGTATAAAGGCCTACAGGAACAAAAGGGTAAGCCTACCATTTTAAAACTTAAGGTAATGCCATGAGCATCTTTGGTCATCTACTCTAAAGTGTAACTGTATACAATTGTTCGAACCGGTTTAAGCTAAAATGGACAAACTACATATATTTTCCTATCCTGATTCAGTAAGAGATGCTTTCAACCTTTTAGTATTAAAGACTAGTTCTCAGTCGAAATTTTAAAGAGAATTTCACAAAAGTGACTGCCAGACAGACTTTGGTCACTGTGGTCAACGGAAAATTCTTGAATCGGAAAAGTTAATGTTTTTCAAATAAGGTGTTATATTTCAGCTGATCAAATAGTTCCGTTTTATTAGGTCGGCACTGGCTAAAATAATCATTGGACAATATGAACCTGCGTTAAAATGGAGCAACTTGGTACAATGTGTACCTGTAAATTGTCATCATCACCTAGTTTGTTTGAACTTAATTTCGACTCTCGTATGCATAACACCCCCAATGTACACATTGTTTTATGTTGATGGACAGACTGCACACTATATACAGCAAGATTCTGATCGATTTAGGTGGATGTTCCCAACTGTGGGTTTCTACACGTTACAGACGGAAGCAGCGTGCATGAAAGTTGGGTTTAGTTTGCCGCTAAATCTCGTCTGAAAGGGATTGAGGAGGACGGTCGCACGACTTCCGTTCTGGAAATGTTAACAGCTTGCTGGCAGGTGTTTCAATTCAACTCATCTAGCATGACAACATATATTCTTAGTTAAGGAGGAAAAGTAATTAAAACGTTTCTTTAGAGGAAAGAAAACCACAGACGTCATGACTGATACACGTGCGATGAGATCTAAAGCTTGCCCGGGTTACGATAATGTACAACAATTCATTTCCTGATACATAAAAAAAGAATTACGCGTTTCAAGATCTTTTCAAACCAAACTCTTTTTGAAATATTTTTCTTTCAGTTTGACCGTAAAAATTCATTTTTAATGATGACGAACGGTAATGTTGCAAAGTAGAGTACAATTTGCGAACGCAGCCTGTAACGTGAAGAGTTAATGGCAACAAATAAAACGAACCTTAGTTCACTTTAAATTGCTGCAGACGTATCTTAAAGTATTTCGTGTCCCAAAAGAAGTTTCTGTTCAGTTCCTTAAAGAAAATGTATGTTAAATGTAAAATGGCCAATGTGGCAGCTAAACGGTAAGAAGGAATTGTGGACACCTATCCTTGTACACAAGGCATAGGCCTACCGAAGATGTGCCACTATTTTATCTGTTGGTGCTCTATAATTAGATATATATAACACACCCTCCCATTTGGTCTGGTGCTCCCGTACATTATTTTTCATCTATTAAGTAAGTAGACTTCAGCAAAACGATGGAAATCATATACCTCGAGTCGCGGGGGGGGGGGGGAAATTAGGAAGCAATGGGGTTGACATTGTAATCGGACATTATGTTCATCGATTGCGTATTCACTATAAGTATAACTGTTATGGTTGGGAGGAACTATTGGATAAAGAGGGAAGACCATTCCAGAGAGTGTTTATTGATGGATAAAAACTAGTTTTGTAGAATCTACTTTTGGCATGGGGCGGTGATATGACGACTTGCGGTCTGGGTGTTCTTGGAATCTCAGGAATTCTTTAGAGGATTTTCGGCTTCAGTAAAGGAGGGGAGGAATAGGAACAATATTGAAGGGGGGGGGGGGGTCTCCATCTGGCATGCCATTCTGCTTATAGGGCAAGCCTTTCCAACACAATCTATCTACAACTAGACTATCAGCAGGTCAACGGCACTTGGTGCGTAGGCCTACTACAATTATAGTATCGTGAACCCGACCAGGATAAAAATAACCGCAAATTGAGACCATTGGAAAAACTAATCATCTCTCCCTTTCTCGCTATTTTTTTCGTTCTCGTAAATTACCTCTGGCTTAAGTGTGTTTAATTGTGACCTCAACCGGTAAGTTACGGTAATTATTCTGGTATCAATGTAGATGGAAATGTCACCAGGTAATAAGCAGGGATTGTTAAAAGCAATTTCATGGAGATTTAGTCATGAAATGAACATGTGTGAGTATCGTATTAACGAAACATATTGAACTCTTTTTCGATCAAAGATAACCCTCTATTAAATAATGAGATACCATTTCATCATGAGCGAAGATAGCCATTTTGTCATCCACACACAAATTGTGCTTACAAAATTGAAATGTTGTAAAATTATAGTTTTAAGTAATAACAAAATCCTCAGAAGTCGATCTTGGGTAGACGATGTTGTTATTGTGCATGTACAACCATAGGTGATCCTTTCTCTATGGTACAATAAGATAGAAACAACTCTTGGATTATTATATAAGCGCAGTCAATCGCTCAATTCGAACGCAATTCTTAAATCTCGACCGGGATATCTCTCTGTCCTTCTTCAAACATTGACTTAGGAGGGAAGTCCCTCCTGGCTGAAAAGTAGCTTCTGATGATGCGCTAAACATCCTCGTGTGTTTGACCCTTAAGAGTAGTCCTTGCTATATAGTTACACAGACTATATATAGTGTTTATAGTTGTGTCTTGTTTCAGTTTTGAGAAACAAATGTGCCGGAAAACTTCTGTGTCATTTTATGTGAGGCTGCGGTGAAACTATTGATTTATAGACTAAAGGTGTCTACACATGAAGTAACTCTGACAAAAATTGCTAAACTGCACAGAGCTACACTCTGTACGAAAAGGTAATTTATTTTTTTCGCAAATCGAACGGTTTTACTTTATGAAGGGTTTCCATAGATCCCATCATTCTACCATGGTCCGGAGGATATTGGTTCATTGCGTAATCTGCTCTGTAATAATATGAAACCAAAAGCCTGGTTGTTTATAATGGTGTTTGTTACACTTGGTGTCAAACACATTTTTAGAAGAAAGATACCACACACAAAAAGTTCCAATTTACAACATGAGAGAAAAAAAACAACGAAACCGGGTTAGAAAAAAAAGGATTGATGACAATGTTATGAACAAAACAGTACATAATCAATAATTGCATAGGCTAACAGAGTGAATTAAACCAGGGACAAGTTTTAGTTATGTAAAGTAAAAGTGTCATTTTGTCGACCTAAATTCTTTTCAAACCACTCACACGGGATTAAAAGGCTTAGTGACTTATCAAATGAAACTTGCCGCCTTAGTCTTATCGCGTCACATCTAACGGAGAGAAAGGGGATAGAATTGCTACAATAAACATACTTAATTGATTCACTCTTTGTCAGAGTTATTCTCACCTGATTGGAAGAGAGCAAGTCAATTTATTTTTGAGTTAATAATTCAAGAATATGACACAGCGTTCGTATAAGTAAACTTCACACGTAACCGTGTGTTTCAAATCAAAAGAAAGCGGGCCTGGTAGGTAGAGGAAAGGTGAGAGGAATCGTCAGATGTACATGTACGTATTATTCGAGAAGCGCTACGTTAAGGAAATTGGGACTGGCTAGCAGGTGTCGGTTGGTCTAGCCGTGGGGCTTGTTGCATCAGGCCGCGGGATAGAATATCAAGGGAGATGGTCGATGTCTCGGACATTTCCCAATATGACTTGTATCAGCAACGAATCTCACCGGACTTTGGTAGAAACTAATTGAGTTCCATGAAATCTTGGGTATGTCGAGAACTTTAAACCAGTACTTTAACCGAATGTTGTAGCTCGTGCGTTTGGTTGCGTAATGTGCTTGTGTTAATTAATATTTAACAGCTCATATCGATCAAGCATTAACATTTTAATTTAGCTCGATATTGTCCAAGATAGATTTTGGTAACACGGTCAGTTCAGATTACATAATTATGAGTTCAGTGAATGTCAAGCTTAAAGGCTCTGAACATGTTTGGTTATTATCAAAGACCAGTATTGTCACTTGGTGTATCCCAACATATGCATAAAATAACAAACCTGTGAAAATTTGGGCTG
>JAUELU010000041.1:471634-488477 GCA_032357145.1 Evasterias troschelii | reverse complement strand
ATATTCCTGTCTGTCAAAGTAATTGATAAAAAGGCAAACTACTTATGTTTTCTGGTATCTAAAACAAAATTACATAGCAAATGAAGAAAGAATAACTTACCACTAGTACAGCACACGACAGACACCAAAGCTGCAACTAAACAGATTATCGCGCACACATTGGACCCCATTCTAGCTGGAACAACGAAGAAAAATGTCCAGTTCGTGCCGAGCAAAAGAGCCTGTTGATAAGCTACAAACAGGGGAGGAGGGTGGTCAAACTAGATAACGTGGATCTTTCTGATCTACGAAGTGGCAAGAAAATCGACCGTAGCGGCCGGACAAGGCGCTAGGGTGCCGAATGATGCCGATATTAGAGTGCGGCGAAACGTGCACACCGGAATCCTTACTTCAATGATGAACGCTATTGTGTTTAAAGAGCAGATGTGAACGATCCCACGCGCTGTTGGAATTCTACCTTTCTTCCTCCTTTAGAGAAGATGTCACCAAGGCAAATTGTCTTGTGTATTGGTCATAAAACTAGGGTGAACACACCGTAAAAATGAGACCCCAACGGCGGCAGTCGGCTTGAGCTGTACAATGTCTTTGTTATATGAAAAAAGTTACCAGGTAGAATGCAGCGGGGGTTAGAGTGAAGTGAAGTCTTGTCGCCGACTCTACTATACACTGTGAGCGTGCGGCATAAGACATTTATATTGAATAAAGAAACACGGTGTTTTTCTGTGATCTACCATTGGACAGAGCAAAGTCATTACAACTCGTCCGTGTGTGGGTAGGATACACTATAGATAATTAGGCCTACAGATCGTCTCTATTCATTATTTATGTAGCTTATATATTCGTGGAAGTGCTTTATTTCGATGGTTCCGGAAGCTGTCTACAATGTCGATGAGCAGCCTTACCGACGGGCCGTCTTGGCTCCCTAGATGGGGTTGTGTTCCATCAAGTCTTAAAGTTGCATGGCCCAATTTTTGTCAAAAGATTTATCCTTTTCTTTGATGGAATGGATTTTGACAGGTGATGATGTTAAACGAAAAACAGTTCAAAACTTTTGCATAAGCCACGGCAATGCGGAATATACATGTAACATGCAAAGTTGGTACACAGCTGATCGTAGTATAGGGACCCCACAATAATTCATATCAAGTTTGTTATTAACAACCACGTATCATTTGCGGATTTGTTTTCTCGCAATATCTTAAATGAAAACCATTTTACTTTCTAAAAACTGTAACAACAGATATTTATAATTTAAGTCTAAATATGGTTCAAAATCCGCCCAAAATTGAACCTAACATCTTTAAACATAAAAAGGTGACATAACATCGACCGTGGGTATTTGACATTATTGTTAATAACAAACAAATTACCAAATAGTACGACATTAATGAGAATGTATGAATTGATCATAAAAATACAGTTTTGTACTGAAAGGAAAAAAGTGTGTTCCCATCAAAGTAATGCTTGGTTTAAATAAAGCATTAATAATAAATAATAGTTCCTCATCATTCCACTTGCATTTTACATGACAAATACAAACTTATTGACCGCCAAAATAAATGTGTATAATATGACGTTAATATTTTGCTCAAAATCATGCGAAGATAGGCTCGAGTTCAACCCTAACATTGACAATTATAGGTTGGATAACAACATGCATCAATCATTGACTCGTGTTTGAGTTGAACAGCTGTATGTACAACCCATACTTTAAGCTTAAACATAAAAATAACCCATCAAAGAACGAAGGTTATTTGGCTGCGATAATAATGGACAAACCTTTCACATCATTCAATATTTGAAGTATCATTATTTCTTTGCTTAATCTGCACATTGATAAGACTTTAGTCTTGGATTGATTTCATTTAAGTCTTTTCTGTAAGAGGTTTATATTCCGATTGTATTAACAACAGCCATCAACAAAAACTTTAAATCAATTGTGAAAAGTAGGCCTACATGAAGAAAAAAATATTTGCGTTATTTCCAGGAAGAAAGATACATTATTGTTCCTTATTATAAATCAAAATTCTAATATAAACGTTTGGCTGTAGGACCTTCGCCCATTTAGCTGCCGACTTCCGCGCCTTGTTTTAATGAAAGACAAATTGGTTTCCTTAATTGACGGTTAACTGCGATCTATCCCTGACACCTTATTCTAAACCATTTGGCTTTCTCAGGGAAGAAATAATCCATTAAAACTCAGATTGATGTACCAGTATTTCAGTTCACGACACGACTATATTTTAAATAACATTAGTCGACAAATGCTCCTTAAATATCCCGATATAGGGACATTTCATTATCCCAAAGTGTGAGCTTATATCCCAATGTAAACCCAACCCTGCCCCCTCCCCCACAAACACACGCAAGAAATGATTCAAAATATTGTGCCCGATTCGGATAATAGTTTGACTATGGATTGTTGAACGTATCTGTATTTCACGATGGAAAACATAATGTTTCCCGAACGGAATAGATTTTGTTGTACATTTTGGGATCGGTTCCGATTACAAAATCCGTTGAGTAACTGCAAGACCAATTTTCTGCAAAAATATCACCCTGTCACAGTGTTTTATATAGCGGTGCACTCTTGCGCAAGCTTTTTACAGTAATACCTCCCTTTGGATCGGTATAGTTGAGAAATTAGAAACCATAATGTTTTTGTTGATAGAAGTCGTCTCTGTACGCAGCCATTATGAGTCCATGTCATAGTCTCACTTTTATTAAGTTTGTCCGCCATTCTTCAGTTTGGATACATTTTCTTATTAACTATACCCATTGAATGACAATGTGGCAAACACCTGCATTCCAGTTTCTTATTAAACATGGCCTCCAATGTGACATTCAGTTTTGTGGTGCACTCAATTTCCAATAGATAACTAGAGTCCGAAATGAAAGTGGGAAAAAAGTTACAAATCTCCAACCTCACGGTAATTGATGTAATATAACTTTTTATTTTATATTCTTTCATAGCACTTAATAGGTCTGTACATTCCAAAGAGGACTTTTGCGTCGGTCAAAAGTTTAAATTCAATGCCTTTTTGATCGAATATAATAAAAATTCAGCAATGAACTAAAATGTCCCGTACACAAAATAACAGACACACATAATTAAAATGTGACGTCATTTGACGTTTGTGGATCTTGACAAATTCGCACTGGAAGGGTATTTAATACAATTGCACTTAACACAATTCAACGTGAGGTTGGCAATTTATGATTGCATGAAAAAAAACTGAAATGAAACTCCTCTTTAAGACCGAGTTGGAGATGACTCTGTGATACCGTAGCGGATAATATGAGTAGGCTACCGGTCTCCCCATCCGCCTGACGATTGGTCACATTTCTTCCGATATAGTTGTTTCTACTGGGAAAAAATAACACCACTTCAATTTGAATTTGCGCATGACTGTTCTTTAAAAGGAACTGCATCAGACAATTTTGTTGGTTGTTTTGGCGCATAATAGTCATCCGAGTTAACTTTAATTTAGCCGATTTTTGGCATTGACATATTGACTTTCTTATGAAATTGTTTCCTGTTACCTTGAGTGGCGTCCTTTAAAGCCATGTGAGTGAACAATGTCATTACTTTGCTAATACTCAACGACCCTTCAAACCTTTATTAAACCTCGTAGATTCTTCAAAGCCAAACAATCTCTGCCCTTGGAGTTTTTCCTCTTATGGTCTCAACACATAAAAGCTTGATAATTTCATTTTTGTACTATAGTGTAGGACCTCTTATTATTCGCATTTCCTTTCAGACACAGCAATATCATATATTAGAAGAGGGAACTGTAACAATCTATGATTTTTGACCTTCCTATACAATGTGTAAAATTGCTTTTATCAGAGAGTTCGATCCAGAAAACCCTGCCTAATGGAAGTGGGCTGTATTCAGCTGACGCAGGGTGTGCTCCATTGTTACTGGTATTTGTATAATTGTGTGTCTCGTAAGAATCGTGCGAGTGACATTATAGGGCGGGGGCCAGTGACTGTATACATATCATTCCATGATTTCAATTATTTAGGGTTCCCGTCACAGCCTTTCAAACAGGCCCCGTGCTTCTCTAATAGTCTTAATCAATACGCATGCGCTGAGCTCGCGCTGGACACGAAACAAGAAACAAGCTTGTAAACAGGTCTATATTTAATGGTTTTTTGTTATAATAAAATACGTCACTTGGGCAACAGAAAATAAACTTACTTTTACAGATAAGTTGGGGTGTGTAAAAGAGGAAATGTGAAGTGACACTCGATCATTATAAATAGGCCTAGCTACATTTATGCGTTACGTATAGCGGATGTCAAATGCCCTTCTCACGTAACGTGGATGATCTTAGACAATCCCCAAGATATTCCAATAAATGTCTCTTCTAGATGGGAAAAATGCACATCATAAAAACACTGACCTATCAGTTGTGGAAATTAATGTGATTGTTACAACATGCAGTTAAACCATTTTACTCGACATCTGGTATCCAAAGATTCTTGTACCATCAGCATAGCGTTAGAACTCTGAAGTCTCGCGTGCTTCGTACGTTATTACATTACTCTAATCACTACAACCTCAATATTACTGTGGTTACAATCACATTAGATAATCCAATGGAATCTAAGGGTTTAAAAGAAAGTGTAATATCTACACTCTGAATTAAAGACAGATTGGAAGTTTTAAAGGCACGTTCTTTCTATTTTCAATCTGTGGATCCCCGCTCTTTTCCCCTTCAAATAGAGCGACAAACAAGCTTGAAATATGTATCTGTGACGTCACTCTTGCAGGTAAACAACAAGTCAACCATATACTAATGAATATTCAGATTTAGTATTTGGTTGTAGATTCATCTTTGAAATACTTGCCGTGACACGTGCATTCCATGGTGTCGGTATAGACGTATATTGGTACCTGTACCAATTGCAGGCTGGCTTACATAGTACGTGACTCGACGTCAGTACAGACTTAAGGGACTTTACTATTTGAGCGGTTAATGTCGGTTTTCAGTTTGGACCAAATTGATGTACACCGGTGCCAGGTTTTGACGAATCTGAAAATCTTGAGAGCTAAATTAGAATCCGTGTTCGTCCATGCAAGGTACACCACAATATGAACGAACAAGACGATTTTTATTAAAATGTTTGTCATATACAGAAGTAAATAAAGTAAAGAAACTCGACTTTAAATCTCTACGTTGAAACGAACCCCTTGGTTACACTTTACCCCCGTGTCAAAAAAAAAACAGTCGAATAAAGACACCAGCTTAAGTAAATAGTCAAGACTAACAGGGCCTTAGGCTACAAAGCAAAAGAAGAAGAGACAAAAAATCATATTTCTTGAGGACTTGTCAGAGCTATATTAAGATGCGACGCAAACGGGATTCGATTCGGCAAGCTTCAATTATTTCATTAATCTCAGGCGAGGCTGGACTTATTAGCACGGACGACCGGCCGTTCATCAATAAACAAATACCGGGCCCCATCAAGGAACAAACTCGCAGTGCCAATCTAGAAAGAATGCATACGAGGTAGTCTTAATTTACTCCGACACTTGAACAAGTTGAATGCTCTTTCAGAGTGATTTGCTAGATACATAAATGCGGAACTTTACATGTCTACATTATTCTGATTCTACTTGAAAAGAAACGGATTTGCGTCACAGCTGACTGGGTAGGTGCTCAGAAGTGCGGGAGCTTATCTCGGAATCAGAAGAATGTTTTTATTGATAATGTCAAGGTTATAACACTGTCTTCAAATATACAGATGCTTGAACGTATATGTTTAGATCACAAAGCAAACTGAAGCCAAATTAAGCTTATTATTTCTTCTTTTGGGAAGTTTGTATTGTCAAAAACGTCTTCATTCAATACTAAACTTTTAGACTGGTTGGGGCGCTTTTAAGGCAAGCTATCATACTGTGGTTTGATGACAATAAATACGAGACATTAAACGAAAACGGTGACATGTACAACACAACAGTAAGCATTTGGGTCAGACCCCCCCCCCTCCCCCCAAAACCCCCCCAAAACAACAACAACAAAAACAACAACAACAACAACAACAATATCAACAACAACATGACAACTTTGCTTTGCTAGTCTTATGCTATTTAGATTTGGCTTTTCCTAAATGGGCTTACGTTCGAGACTTAGACTTCAGTGCCTCGGTTCGCTTTGACTTTGGCCTCACCAAAGGCCCCGTCCATCTTGAAGCTCTTGGCCGTAAGCCCAGCTCAGACTTCACGAGAATTACGAAAGTGAATTGCGGCCGATTGTTCGCCTCACAAAAATTGAACTGAGCTAATCTTGATTGACTTCGTGATCTATGAACTGTCCTGGCCTATGATTGGCTGGTATTAACACGTGTTCAAATGATCCTAACAACGATTCATTGTAGTCAATTTTATCACCAAGTACACGTAGGTATTTCACCATTTACTTCTACTGCCCCGCACTAAAAATATGCACTTAATTCATATTGTGAAAGGACTTCAGTGTTAAAACAATCTTGTTACCATATCATTGCAACAACAACAAATGAACGTTGCAGAAGTTGAATAAATCAAAAATTTCAGAACCTGAAGTCAATCCTAAACTCATCGCTCCGTAGCAGAAGCCGTTGATAATTCACTCACACAAAACTACAAAAATCGATCCATACAGTTTAACGCCGCATAGTTTCATTCCAGAATACGTCATATTACAAAGAAAACCCATTAAAATGACGATAGAATTACATGCCTAGGAAATAACACGCCTACCATAGACGAGCCGCGATATAGGCCCAGCTCACGGTCACGTATCACAACGTAGACCCTTAGAGTGGTAGCTATTAACCAAGTATCACATTCCATGTCTACTCGTGATAGAGAAATAGCTGGTACTCGGGGCGGGTTCCAACAAGTCGATAAAAAACGTTTTCCCCTCAACCTGACATTAAGATCTGTTCGTCAGAACACAGAGATTTGTTGGTCATCTGATAGAGGTATAATTCCTCATGTAAAATTGAATTTGATCGAGGCAGGCGGATCAACCATAGATTAGTGCTCTCGTTCTGGCCAGAAGGTTGAGAAATGCAATACTGGGGCTAAAGCATCTGGCAAGAAAACAGTTAGGGTATCATTCACTTTAATATATTACATTGTGGATAAAGGAGCACACTATATCGGACATGCTATAATGGCACTGCCTACAGTGGCTACGGTTTAGTGTTGCAGGGAAGGGCAGAGACCTGTGACAATTCTCTTGTATTCATGTCTTTTAAGAGACTGCGGCAAAATTTAAATAGATTATGAGATGGACGGTGAGTTCTAATAATGAGATTGTTTCTTGCATCTTGAGAGACTGATCGAACATTAAGAGGTGAAAAGGGCTAGACCTCAGGGGTGCTTAAGATTGAGCTGGGTCCAAACATTATAGTCCCAACTGTTGAAACACCTCCACAATTCTGACCGTCTGATTCGATGCATACGTGCTAAGCTTTTACTCTTTTTGAAGTATACTACGAAGAAGAGGGATTTGAAAGTATTACAATGACGAGGTTGACGCACCAACACGCTGCTTCATGTACCACATGCAGGTTTACACCCACTGTGTATCCCCAATGCACGTTACATTTTGTTCACCGGTCATGTTTTTTGAACATACCTGGTTGTATATTATCGGTATGTGGCGATACCGGTACCAGATTTGGTTGACGTCATCTAAAACTGTTAGGACCTATCCAAATCAGACTGCTCAGTTACACCAATCTCCAGATGGGGGTATAAAGATTCCCCAGTCCAAAGATACTCACGTAACAACTACTTTTCATAAGTAAAGTCAGTTTCATGGTCAATTATATACTATACCAATCGGGGGTTCAACGCTTGTTTTGTTATCTCAATCAAATAATTAATGGTTCCCAATTGGAAGACCCTTGGATGACAACGACATCTGCCCAAGTGTCTGGGATCTACACCGCTATAGTTAGATCCAAACGACCAGTGGGCAAAGTTCTTAATATTATGTTTATAAGTGAACCTAGTATGAGATTCATCATATCAGACTAGCAACGCAAACTATATAAGAGCCACTTGCATCATTTATAACATTTAGACGAGCGAACTTTGTCATAAAAAAGCCCAAATTAAAAACGACTTCTTTACAACCGTCATGGGATTGTTAATAATCGTAATGCGCAGATCCTAGTATGGGATAGAGGCTTCCTATAAGTAATAAGAGTTCATTTGATAGACGCCTACTAGAATGAAGCAATTAAAACAGCTTTGTCTTAAGAAGATAGTGAGAGTGAAGATGTTGCTACTTGGAGTCTTTGGCGCGCGCGGGAAATTCTGTATCACTGGTAACCTAATCTTAAAACTGTGAAGTAAGTAATAAAGAACTCATTGGTGGACCAGTGAGACGTATCAGCAGAGATGGCATATCGTTGCTTGGTGTGTTCTCATCTTGCAGAGAATGATGACCGAAAAGAAACAATTGCAGAAGTTGCCTTGAAAATGATTACGTTTGTTTGTTAGTTAGTTTGTTTGTTTGTTTGTTTGTTTGTTTGTTGGGGTGTTAGGAGGGTTGTTTGTTTGTTTGTTTATTTGTTAACTACATTTCTTTACTCATGGTATGCCACAACAATTAAAACAAATGTCCATGTTGGATCCTGCATTAATTGGCACGCGTCCCACTTTACAGCCTTATAAAACAGCACTGCTACAAAAAAACATCAAACTCTTGATTCCAAAGAAATACGTTGTAAGATAAAACCAAAACTGACGATTGATCTTTAAATGGATTGTTTATACAACTCATTCTTCATTCCTTTTTGTTATGAATGTCGATTTTCTAATCACCGTTCTTTAAAGTCATTGTTATTAAACTAGACTTAACCCCAGACTTGGGGTTTCAGGCCAATTTGCTCTCGTCGAATTTCGGCCTTTTGATATCAATCAAGCAAAGAAGCAAGACGCAACGGAGCAAGTCAAGACCCTAGATTCTGAGCTGGAAATACGTTTACTTCAAGATCAATGCACATGCAGTGAGAATCAGCAACAAAGAGGCGGGCCAAGATCTCGCCAGACAATTCTTGCTCTACCCCCCCCCTCCCCCTCCTTCCAAGATTCACCGATCTGGGAGAAGTTGAGGAAGAGAGAGAGACGTGGGTTCATGAGATCGTAATCTAAAAGGGAAACCTATACGAAAGGGGCTAATTCTATCCACCGGAATTGATTGAACCCTTTTTAATAATAATAATTTCTTCGAGCAATGAGTGCAAATGAGTGAGATCGAACCACGGTAACGAGTCGGTAACGTGGTCGGGCCGACTTCGGTTTAAATTGACTACTTTTCTCAGTCGAATTTAATTGTTCCAGGTCATTTCCTGTGAATGGTAGAATATCTACACAGTTCTGGGAGTAAATAAAACAAATCCATATTCATTCATTCTAATTCTCTTTAGAAAATCTTAAATTGAAAAAGGGGTGATTACGATTTCGTGGGCAGAGATCAAGAAATAGAAATCGTCAAATCAGAAGAAATAGAATTTCCAATATTTATTTTCATAACCTACCACAAACACCCATCCTCTTTCATAACTCTATTCAATAATATATAGCTGTATAGGCTAAACAGGTTTATGCCACTTTTGGAATTCATGGAGAAATTCGAGATATCAGAAGTAATACATTTAGACATCTGTTTTAATGAAATACCAACCGGTAATTCTCTATCTGCGCTGCTTCTAGGCACTAAGCTGTAGGAGCAAAGATTGAAAGACGATAACAAGAAATGCTGTAAGTTTGTAAGACTCTATTCTGAAGATGATCTCTGCATGGTTATTTTTCGCCTCAATCGTAATGGGGCTGTAAGGTATTATGCCAGTTTGAGTTAGAAGATGTATTCATTCATGGAGGAATGCTCATGAAATGGCAAATATATCCTATTCTTCAAAATCAGGACAAAGTGAATCATTTTCAAGAATTGTCAGGATAAGAAGTCATTACAAATCATAAACCAAGTGTCTTGTTAACTCTTCTTCTGAATGTTAATTCCTTCTCTTTGAATGAACATAGCCATATATATATGTTTTTTAAAAGGTTTTGTGGCATTTATTAGTTTCTTGTCAACGTAATGTTGGGCCGTATGATCAATCAAGAAATAATAAAAGTCACACAAAAGTTTCAGCTGAATACAGGCTGTGCCTATACTTGCTGAAAAACAACAAAAGAATGCCAAGGTATTTGGCGATGTGGCAGCGGGTACCAACTGCATCGATACAAGGGAATTAAGAATCTCAAAAACTTGCCTTGAGGAAAGTTTTGGAGATTCAAATTGTCATTTTTAATCAACGGGTGCACTTAAGATCAAATACTTTGGCAGGGTAACTACTGCCGTTACCATCGTTACAGCAAGAAGCCTTTCGGGCAAAAATGTCACACTCTTTCGGGGCCATTACCAAACTATGACCCTACCTTTCATCTTTCAGCATCAAGAACATCAAGTTCTTTTTATGGCTTTCATCAAGCTCAAGATTGTTGTTTTTAGACCGTTCTTTTGAAAGCTCTCTGGGAATCGATTGCAGTGATAATTTGGAAAACAATCTCCAATTATCTCTAATTTCCCTTAGTTTTACTAACTAAGCAACAAAATTCAGTAGTTCTGATTAAAATTCATCTTCACGATTGAAACTCTTGGAATCACCAGTAACCTATTTATTCTTAGATTAGCTTGAATTGATTCTCTCATGTATTAGTAAGCACCGTAAATCATTTCCCTCGAGGGGGTTGGTAAGGTAATTCGTGTAATTATCAGCTTTTGTTAACTAATTCTTATTATTTATAACTTCTCGATTGAGATCTTTTCCGTAAGTAAATATATTTATCTAACATCAGTAACTCCAACCAGGATGGCCTATCTCTATGGGCTACCCCGAATGTCCAATGAAAGAATCAACACATGCGGGGTTGAATGCAGAAGTAAAGTCCGCCTACGGTATTGGTATGAGGAAGTTAAGACAAAGTGGGGCGACTTAGAGAACAGGGTCAGTGAGAGGTGGAGAAAGATGACATCACTGCTTATCTTGAGCGGAGACTAAGATAATGTAAGAGTATAAACCAACGTTTAGGCGATGTGCAAATAGGCACATTGCATCTATGATTCGGACGCAGTGGCATTGATGGTAATGGAAGTGGGGCAGTAAAAATGTGAGATGCGAAATACACTGATGCGGTCAAGGAACACCCTCCACAGGGAAATTCGACTCAAGACGTGAAGAGAGAAGGCTCAGGAACAGAATGAAAGGTTTGGGATATTGCAAGAAAAAATCTATGACAGGGAGACCCGACAAAAATCATGTGTCTCAATACCCAGAATACATTGCTACAGTTTGGTCAGGTTTCGGTGCATTTAAATACAACGCCAAACCGAGGCTGAAAGGAGAATGTAGTCTGGCCCCTTCCTTGGTGTGGGTAAGACTGTGCCCTGAACCCACACGGAACAGGGGAACCCGACGAAAATTAGTTGATTGATTATGACATCATGATACTTTGACTGAAGGGAAGGGTTAGAACTTACAAACACCTGACACCGCAATCTCGGAGACACTAATATTTAGGTTCAGTTACGGGCTACACTCACGAATCACAAGGGTTTGTATTCGCCACGGGTTGGAGGGTGAAAACAGCTCTATCCGTTAGGTACCCATATAATATGCACAGATTTCAATCTTACAGCCTCTGGCAACCTCACTTTGTTTTCTTTCTGGCTCCGATTGAAGGAGAGAGAGAGGCAATGTTTCACGGATGAGGGGATGAGGACATTATTGACTGGTGCGAGGATGGAGAAAGTTAATATCAGGTTATTTTGAGGAACACCGTTTCTGGAAGACACTGCGCAAGTGGATATCGACGCAGTACGTTAATATAAGTGGATATCAACGCAGTGGGTTCTTAGCAAGTGGAATATCAAAGAAATTAGTTCTTAGTAAGTGGATATCAACGTATAAGGTTCCTAGCAAGTAAAAAGCAACACAGTGGGTTCTTAGCAAGTATATATCAACGCAGTGGATTCTTAGCAGGTAGATATCATCGCAGTGGGTTCTTAGCAAGTGGAGTTTAAAAGAAATTAGTTCTTAGCAAGTGGATATCAACGTGGTTCTTAGCAAGTGGATACAAAAACACAGTGGGTTCTTAGCTAGTGGATATCAACACAGTGGGTGCTTAGCAAGTGGAAATCAACACAGTGGGTTCTTAGCAAGTGTACATCAACGTAGTGGGTTCTTATAAGTGGATATCAACGCAGTGGGTTCTTAGCAAGTATATATCAACGCAGTGGGTTCTTATAAGTGGATATCAACGTGGTTCTTAGCAAGTGGATACAAAAACGCAGTGGGTTCTTAGCAAGTATATATCAACGCAGTGGGTTCTTATAAGTGGATATCAACGCAGTGGGTTCTTAGCAAGTGTATATCAACACAGTGGGTTCTTAGCAACGCAGTGGATTCTTAACAGATGGAATATCATAGAAATTAGTTCTAAGTAAGTGGATATCAACGAAGTAGGTTCCTAGCAAGTAAAAAGCAACGCAGTGGGTTCTTAGCAAGTGGAACATAAAAGAAATTAGTTCTTAGCAAGTGAATATCGACGTAGTAGGTTCTGGTCTAATTGAATACGCCTCAAAATGTATCACCGCAAATGGTCCATTTTAGCGCCGAAATCACTTCAGGACGCCATGCTAAGTGATGTATAGCTACGCAATTGCAACTTATTGTTCATCAGTTTGAAAATGTTCAATCTCATTGTTCAATCACATGGGAAAAACAGTCCAACGTCAATATCTCACATACTGTTTGTTTGTAATGGGGCAGTAGAACTTTTTATTTAAGTGGTTGCGATGACAAACCGAATGTTTACAATGTTTCACCACCATTGTGACTGCTGTGTCATGTTAACTCATCCCAAATTCAACGCTGTTTCAACTATCAAAGATTTAACAATATTTCTGTCATCGTGTCTATTTAAAGGAGCATATGCCAAAATGCTGTTAAAACAATGACAAAGTCAGACGATACAATTTTGACATCAGCTAGCACTAAATGAACATTTCAGCAAGTTACTTAATCACAATTACAACAGCTGCAGTTTGTCAACGACAAAAACAAGAAAGTGCTGGTCACAGTAAGACTTTTTACTGCGTTTTTAAATATTCAACGGCACATCTCAGAAACACAAAAACAGAAAATCAGATTATTAGCTGGAAATTAGTTGCATGTCTGCGTAACACATAAAGCTTCAACAGACGTTCTGTCATGTGGGAGATTTAGCGTCCACCGTTGTACTATTTACATTCTAATTTGACCATTTTAAAATTATTATAATGATAACATTATCAAATAAGAAATTTCGTATGTATGATTACAGTGCAAGTTTTAATACAGCATACAGGATTAGGTCCTACTTTGAAAACGTTGTAAATTGGAAAATGGCTGGCTATTTTTGAACTTGTTCTGTTTCTGTTACGTGATCCAGTTGAAATGTTTAGTAAACATAATACATGTGAGTCAACTATCTTCGGAACCACTGTCTTCAGAATGCCTGCTTGTTTTCCTCACTTGAGAGGATAACCCGGTCATTAGTTCTTAAGAGTTGCGTCATGTTCAACTGAAACGTAAGCAATTAAATTTGACACATAGATGCTTTCACAGTACACTAGTACGAAGTGCTGAAGCGAAACTACTTATCAAAGTGGCCTTTCTGGTCTAACACGCCAGCATGCTGCATAAGAAATCACTGCAGGTTGTATAGACACCGTCAACAAAAGATGGAAGATGCTTCTTACGATCGTTGGAGCGTTAAGTTATCTCTCTCATCTAGCACCTCCGTAGATATGAGGAGACGGAGACTAGTCTTCTTCGACCTTAAGAAGCATTTTCACATTTTGTTCACGTTGTCGACAACCTGTTGTGATGTAGCACGCTGGGGTGTTATACCAGAAAGGCCACTTGTAATGTGAAATGTGTATGCATCCGAAGCAGCATTTTACAACACCATGGGACCTGGGGTAACGTACAATTCGTAGGACCAAACAATAATGATTAAATGTCTTGCTTAAGGATTGTCCGTGAAGTGAATCCACAATCTGCTAACCCGAAACACCAGAATTTGAGTGCGGTGAGATAGACGACTGGTGACCAGTCCAGCAACAGGCGAGATGTTTGACAACTCATGTATAACCGATAGTCCCTACACCAAAGTGCTACCTTTACAGCTTTGTCCAGTTAGTCATTAGACAAAAATCCTAACAAGTAGCCTAGTCTAAGAATGCAACATCAATCTTCAAACAATCTACACAAGATTGCTATTTTGAAGAAAATGTCAATTGCTCTTTGAGTGGATACTTAGCAGTGTCCAAGCAACCAACGAGGGAGGAAACTTCGTTTGTCCTTAACCGACGTTTTCTTTCAAATGCCGTCAACTCACAACATTCTACGGAGGCAAAAGATGAAATTATAAGCCACAGTCAGGAGGAGATAAGATCGAATCTAGCCATGCTCTTACCATAAAATGATAAATAGCGAGAACAAAATTTCAAAAAGGTTGATCAGGTTTGACAAATCGTAGCAGCAAAATCGTGACATCACTGCTCTCTTTATTTTAACTAAGATAAACAAATTAAAAAAACCTATGGCTATGTTAGGGTAATGTGGCTTCCAATAAAGCACAAATATTTCAATATACACGGTTTGAGGTATAAAAAGTACCAGCCCTGCTCTGGTGACCAGACTGCTAATAAGTATGCCATTTACGAGTTACATAGGAATGTCCTGTCCGTTGACTCGGGCCAAGTTTTACACTGAAGCAGTCGGCAGAAAATAATGTTGGTCATAAAAATTCGTTTCTGTGCAAAATATTAAACAGGGGCAAGATTTGACGACTGTGAAAATTCCTGGAAAATTGCTCACAGGCCTGCGTTCCCTCTTATTCTTAGACCCGTAACCTCCAAGATGTTACAACTCAACTGAGGTTGACAGACTCTGCACATCATTAAAAATACAAAATTACAAGTTTGGACATAATGTGAACTTTTTATTTGTGCTTTCAGAAAAAGTAAAATGTGAAAGAAATTCGTATCCGCCATACAGAAACAAATCAATTTCGAACCGCATGATAAAGGTCAAAATATTACGAAAGGCACTTGTAGATATAATATAATAGACATGAAGTATTTAGCCTCGTCCAAAGTGGAGACTATGGTTTAATTACAAAGGATCGTGTTGATAGAATCATTCGTGCGCAGAAATAATGGACCTATGCCAATCATAATGACATCTACTCTATGAATGCCTGACAAGTTTGATAAGAAAAATGATTTATGTCTCCCATTAAAGAAGGACAAGTTTTTTCATTCATTTCCTGTTCAATTCTCTGTTCAATTCTCTGTTCAGTTTGCGTAGTCCGGTAGCGATATGAAACAGGGTTTGTGCGTGTGTGTGTGTTGGGGGAAGGGGGTTGGTGGTTTGCTGTTATCAATTGGAAAATTGTATGTGTATTTATGTTTTAGTCATTAAAGAAAGGAGGACGTGAAAGAGCAAAGAAATTGCGCAATTTATTATAGTCAACCACTCTACCAAAAATATAATATAAATCAGAAGTACAATTGGTTGCGTTATGATTTGTCAGTCAGTTTGTGTTTGTCAACCAGACTGGTGCCTATTGTATGTCAATCAGACTAGGACCTATAGCTAATCATCGTACTTACATAATTGCTCAAAATATAGGGGCCTAACCGCAAATTATTGCGCTTTCAATAATTGAAATATAAACCATACTCGGTTTTATCCAATTTCATAAAATTCTGCAGTGTTTAAAGCTTATGCCTAGGCCTATATCGAGCACGGAAAAAATGGCTACCTACGACGCGCACGTCCTTATAAGATTATTTAGCAAATCAGTAAACAGAAATGAGCCATTAAGTCACTACGTATACCCTTTAACCAATCACAGACAATGGTCAATACGTCATCGAATACGAACGTCCATTTGGCCAATCATCACATACTGTTCAAGTCTACGTCATTATTGATGACGTAGTTGACAAGCTGTTACCACCCCGTAGTGTCAAGAGGTTTTCGCGTGCACTCCTAATCACCTTCGGCTGTCGAAAGAATGAGAGTAAATGGACTATGGACAACAATTTGTAATAATTTAGAATCTTTTCTAACATGATTCTCAAATTTCTTATTGGCAAGAATCCCTCAATTAAATACAACTCAAAGCAAATTGAGGTTTACCGGTCTATTCCCCTAGCTAATAAAAAATCACAAACGGTTCAATTTTCCGCTACTGTAGCTGAGCCTGAGACATCCCTTGCGACAGAATGGAGTTTGCTTTGGGCGAGTTTCCTGAGAACCATAGGCCGATGACAAAGCAGAAAGCCCAGCGGGATAGATACCTTCTGATGATGGCTTCCTATAAATGCCGTTAAGATTTGCCCAGCACCTGCAAGTCCATGCAGGTGCTATAGGTCCTAAAGTGCAATTTCGATGTGAATTTAAATCGAGAACTAAACGGCAAGTTTATTTCAAACGGTACTTCTGAGAATTGTAGCAAATATGTAGGTCGCTTTGGCATTGATTCAAAATTTGCTGAGATGATGTTTGAATGCATGGCTTAGCCTATATGGGCTAGACTAATTGCCAGCTACTAAACATTCGTAAAGACAGAAATGAAGACAGCGCAAAGGTTTATCAGCATTTATGAGTAATAAGAGTATTCAATGCGACCTATGTGGGCTTACTGAAGTAGCAATCATGCAATGCACAGCATGTACCGGTACAGTATGGGGGGGGGGGGGGGGGGGGGGTTAAG
>JAUELU010000041.1:458369-468657 GCA_032357145.1 Evasterias troschelii | reverse complement strand
TCCAACCCACAGAGGTAACACGAATTGACATGCAAACTGACAGCTAAGGGTTCATATCCAACCCACAGAGGTAACACATGCATTGACATGCAAACTGACAGCTATGGGTTCATATCCAACCCACAGAGGTAACACGAATTGACATGCAAACTGACAGCTATGGGTTCATATCCAACCCACAGAGGTAACACGAATTGACATGCAAACTGACAGCTAAGGGTTAATATCCAACCCACAGAGGTAACACGAATTGACATGCAAACTGGCAGCTACGGGTTAATATCCAACCCACAGAGGTAACACGAATTGACATGCAAACTGACAGCTAAGGGTTCATATCCATCCTATAAGGTTACAATGTTGAACAACCGGTATCCTAATCTTGTTTAAAATACATTAAAGATCCGATTTTGTAGCCGATTTAATCTGCAATTTTAGACTCGAATTTCAAGTAATAGTCCTATTTATAGATTCTAAAATTTATTAGCTTTCGAGTAAAGTATTGCACAAAACATCGGCTAATGATTTGTGGTCTGCCTAGTTAATTAAAAACTACAAATGAATTATTGCTGGGATCCGAACATTAATTCAGGTCCATCAACCATGTACAAACAATGTTGCATGTACATTGTATTTAGTGGTGCATTCTCAGTGGCATACGCGACTGTTTTTGTAGGTTTATCGTTTGAAACAGCACCATCTGTTACAATCCGTTCAGACAATTTTTTTCTAAAAGAACAAACAAATACCACGAAAACCGGGCTATCATCATTAATGTCAAAAAGTTAAATACCACGAAACCGGGCTATCTACATTAATACCAAGTAGTTAAATACCACGAAAACCGGGCCATCTACATTAATGCAAAGTAGTTAAATACCACGAAACCGGGCTATGTACATTAATGCCAAGCATAGCTTCATTGTGACCTGTATATCAGACAGGAATTCAATAGGAGCACCGGTCTCTTAGTCCATGCGATATCCACACCACAAATCAGTTTCTAAAACAACCAAATAAAATGTACACTTCAATCAATTCAATTTTAATTTACACTGAGGTTGGGAAATACCAACGATGCAAAAATTAATCATCATCATTATACCCTTTTGTTATTAACTGTAAATATGCCAACATCGTTATTGCAATATCAAGTACAACACTATTTTTCTTAACAATTCATAGTAAAGATTATTTCAAAGTTTCAGTGTGTAATTAAAAAGTTCTTTCAACACACAAATTCTTGAACAAACTCAACTCCAAAATCTCGTCCATATTCTTCCATTCTTACAAACAACTTTCACAGGAAACCAAATTTAGGGACATTTCATAATTATAATTTTTACAAAATCATTCAATTTTTTGTTCTTCAACACATAAACAGTTCAGATCAGGAGAACAACCCAATGATAAAGAGTATTATATTATGTCCTCATAGAACAAACCCAACCCAATACTAACCAGTGATTCATTTCAACCAATAGGGTTTAAACCAATAATTAACTAAATGTAGCCTGCTGGCAAAGCTCAAATAGTCTTGGATCAACAAGGTAACTTCTTTAAAACAAACGAAACACATTATTACGTTTTTGTTTAACAAGATATAATAAAAATATCTTTGTCAGACTGCTATTTCACCTAAAAACTTGCTTTCTTAATTTTGTTTTCTTCAATTTGCTAATTTTCTTCCAGTAATCCATGCTTTTTCCCCCGTCCTCTAAAACAATAAAAAAAATAATCCCCGAGTACAAACAAGTCTGTAAAATGTAAAGCCACGTCATTATGGTCAAGAAACGCATTACGTTTACCATCGACTTCTCCCAGCAAAGGGCCTGATTTCATAGAGCAGCTTAAGCCCAAAAGGTAACTAAGAACAAAACTATTTTGCTTACCGGAATAAGGTTACCAGTCAAAAGAGTTTATCAAATGTGCAGTCTACGACTGGTTTCCTGCCGATTCTTAAATAAGCAGTAGTATTTAAAGCATCTCTTTGAAGTTGTTTCCTGGAATGGAGTAGGACAAATTATAGAGGGCGGCAGCGCTAAAATCATAACCAAACTGTGTAATACCGAATGTACCAACATTTCAAGGTGGATAAGATAGAATCTTGTTGTAACTTTCACAAGTCTAATAACGTTTTAGAACATTGTTTAGCTATGAAATCATTGAAATATAAATCCATTATTGCTAAAATAATGCCACAGGAATAGGCCAATCTAATTCAAAATGTGACATACACAAATTTAAACAATGATTCCAAAAACACAATACTTTGTTGACCTCCTGCAAATGGTATCATCGTGTACCAATGGACCACCTTAAGGATTAGCATACCACTTAGCACATAACTGTCATTACGTCAGACATCACCTACATCAGCAAAACGATTCTTAGTTGCTTTAATATTAAAGAGGTTTTACTAGAGTATTAATCCATTTGTTTTCATACTTCTTTAGGTGTATATGTCAACAAGATTTTGTATTATTTTTCGTTTTCTTTCTTTCGATTTTTATACAGAAACTATTTCTTGTTATTTCAATTGCTGAATTTCAGTCAAGCAGCTCAGGTCAGCTTTGATATCTTCACAATTCAGTTGATGTTTAAAGTTCAACTTGAAGAACCAAATGTTCCAAGTCTTAACACAACAATTTTAATTGTATGTTCCATGTAAGAAGGGGTTTTATTTAAGAGAACCTGTTGACTTCATAGCCTTAAGGAGATTGTACTCTCGTATGACAACTCTTGATAGCATCTCAGTATCACTAAACAAAACCTCATTGTCAGACTCTGCCCTCTCTAACAATCTCTCCACACGCTCTTCGATATGTTTCATTGCAAGCATTGGAGCAAAGATCTGCTGACGATTTCTCAAAGCCCGAGACTGGCGCAGAGTGATGTATCTCCTTACCTCTATCTTACGATGTGTCCTCTTTACAAGAAGACGGTGTTTGAGGATCAAGACATATCTTGTTAAGCATCCTGAACTAACAAAATGGGACATGATCTTGTGGAAGCGAGATGATTTGTATGTCTGAAGTGTGACAACGGTGATGAAGAGCAAGACGCTAAATCCAAAGAATGTCAAGAAGACCATGATGAAAACTGGGAAAGTTTTCTGTTGATTTGTCTCCACAGTTAAACCACCGATAAAGATGTTGAACAAGGTAACAGCACTCCTTGGCAGGCTATGGAAATCTCTCAAATGACCACTGTACAAAGTCCAACCTGTGAAGACAAACGTCATCAACATAGCGATGAACATCACAACTGACTTCAAGACTTGCTGAAATGATGTCTCACAGGAGTAGAGAAGCAGGGATATCCGTTGATGACACTCCAGTTGAAAGAGTACTTTTATCATAGCTGTGAAGACTAAGATGCCACTTAGGGTTGTTATGTAATATTGCATCGTCTGGACGGTGATGAAAGCTCCAAACGATGGACTAGATACCAATCCTTGACTGGTAGTCATCAATTGGTAACCCATCAGTGCAACGGTGAGCAACGCAACGATGAAATTAAGGAAACCAAAAAGATGCCTAATAGAGGTGTAGTATGTCCTTCCCCACCGCAACATACAATGAGCTTCAGTAAATATCATGACATACACAGAGACACCAAGCAGGCCCAAACAACCGAGATACACCATCTCTAACCAGTATGAGGATTTACCAACATTGACTAACCCTAGACAAACAACAGCTTCTTGGTAACCAGTTGGTAAAACCTCTGTTATAAGTCTCACAACACTCGTCAGGTTCAGCTGTACATTAAAAAGTAAAAACTCCAGGAACACTGCTCGAGTGTATTCATCTATCCATTGGCTTGCTTCCAGAGACTGAAAATCCTGAACAACTTTTGGGTAATCTCCTACCAGTTCGGCTGTGTAGCCACCACCGTGATAGGTGGCATACTTGCCAACATAAGGTGCACCTTGTAGCTCTTCAGATGTGTAGAAGCGGTAACCAGCAGGTTGAAGAGCAGGGGAGATATCTTGATCAGTCAATTGCCAAGAGTTGAGGTACTGTGATGTGTCTTCATTGAGAGGAGTGTAGGTAGAGCTGCATGGGGGTAAGGAGCTCAATGGAATGTCTCCAACTATGGTGTCTCGACAGGTATCTTAAGAATATCAAAGTTAAGAAAACATATGATATAAAAAGTGTGATATCAATGACACTACTAGTTTTTCCTGTATTTTTATCAATAATTGTAATATGATTGACACGATAAAAGACTCCTTAATAATTTATCAGGTATTCATACTGCCAAGTATTTTATTTTTTAGTCTCAGACAAAAAATTGTAAGCCTTCTTGACTTTTTCAGTGGTCACAACAAGAAAGTGTGTGCACTTCATTGGTACGACCAATAACTTAAACAGAATGAAGATGGTCATAGTGGAAAACTTCCTTTCAAAAAAGTTTGCAATGAAATGCTATAGTTGTTTTATAAATGAGTAAAACGACTAGTTTTGATCTTGTGAGTCCAAAACACAATGTTTGAAAACAGTGAAAGCATACATGGTTTCTTTTTTCTTCTTCTCTATTTTCTTGTGACTTTGACGAC
Source organism: Evasterias troschelii (assembly GCA_032357145.1). Classification (NCBI taxonomy): domain Eukaryota; kingdom Metazoa; phylum Echinodermata; class Asteroidea; order Forcipulatida; family Asteriidae; genus Evasterias; species Evasterias troschelii. The sequence continues at coordinate 464,093 of JAUELU010000041.1, read as the reverse complement.
TGACTAAACTTAACTTTTCACAGGTTTGTTATTTCATGTATATGTTGGTCCACATAAAGTGGGGATAATGGTTTATGACAAGTACCAATGTTGTCCAGGTTTAAGAGATTGATCAACATATTTACCTGCTACAGTCTGATTAACTCTAAGCTGTCTCAGTCTAGGACTACCCAGGAGCTGAAGGTGTTGATGATTTCTCTCAGCGTTCATGACTGGAGCTAGGCCAGGAAGAAAGGTTTCTTGTGACCATTGCCAGAATTGATCAGCAGTGTGTACCTATAGCACACATCAATCAGAAGAAATAATTATTATTATTCACTATATCAGTGTGGATTAGAACAGGGCCCAATGTCATAAAGCTGCTTAAGCACAACAAGTAGTAGCTAAGCACATCAAAATTATGCTTACCAGAATAAGGTTACCAGCCGAAGTGAGACTGACACCGATAAAACAAGGTAGGTAGATGCATCTGAGACTGATAACACAAGGTAGATGCATCTGATGAAGTAGTTGTTGCTATGAAAATTCATGCAGTTTTTTATATAGTTAGTTGTTTTCAAGTGCTACCATTACCTTTCTTGTTTTAATTATCTATCAGACAAGTATTCTATATTTGTGCTTGGCAGAATTTTTTTAGTTATAGTGTCTGGTTAAGCAGCTCTATGAAATGTGCCCAAGTGGAAAACAAATAAACAAACAGAATTTATACGGGTTTGGCTTTTGTTTTCCTAGTTATAGCCTTTATGCCACTGGCACATTTTTCATAAACCTTTACAATTTCTAGACAAAATCCCATTGAAATTGGGGAAAAAAAACACTCACAAATTTAACAATAACTTGGGGCGCAATAGGGACCCAAAAGTAACTTTCTGTGGAACAACTGTTTTACCTTAATAAAAGACATCGTTCTTCTCTCGGCACCATTGATGAACATATCTTTTGTTGCAGACGTCATGTAGAAGTGGCTAACATCTCTCTTCCCATGTGCTAGGAAGATGACAAGTGCTAAGAACAGCAAACCAGCAAGATGTTTCTTGATAGCTGTCATTATCTTGTTTTTAGCTCCTGAAGACTCTTGCTGTTTGCCCAGCTGATGACTTCTCATTAATCGACTTGTGTCAAGTTGAATGCCATTCTCCATGTTGATGTTAGGAGTAGTTCCATGTTTAAAGCTTGATGTTGTTGCTTCATATGCAATAGATGCTCTTGTCAGGCAATCCCGCTTAACAAAAATGGATTCAAATATGGCACTCAAGAAGGCAAGAACAGGTTGAATCAGGAGAAGATTCTGTACAAAGGCAATCATGACAGGTAGAAGCCAGTTGATGGCTTTCCTTTGGCTGTAGTCAAGGGTAAGATAGACAGTTAGAGCCACTGATCCACTGATCGACACTAAACTTATAAACCAGATGATAACAGATGACCACCAAGGGAGGCAGTACTTCTCCTCAAATCTGTTTGGTCCACAACAAGTAAACTTCCTTTCTCCTTGAGACTTATCCTCAGGCTTGTTGAATATCTTCTTGGAGACACCAGGTTTTTGAGGATGACTTTTTCCTTGGTTTACGTCAGCTCTACCAGGAATTTTAGCGGGTTTCTTTTTACTGCTGTCTTGGCTTGGAATACCGTTGTCAGTTTGCGCATTTTGATTTATGTTTGGGTTTTTACCCACTAACAAATGCTGCCCGTTACCTCCCCCATGTTCTAATCGGTTCCGTTTATAACTGTTGGTAGGCTCAGTGTGGTCTCCATCGGACTTATTAACATCATGGCAATCCTTTGGGCTCGTGCTTTTTCTGTGTCTTGACAGGGACCATCTTGAATGACCACTGTTTGTCTTGCAGACAAACTGCAAACGTCCAGCATCTGAATCTCCTTCAGAAGGATTAGCATTTTGGTTGAGGTTGACGCCTCTCAGGTACTGTTCCCAAAATGGCCAGTTAGCATTTTGATTGATGTTATAGGTGGAAGGAGCGTCCTCAAAGTTATCAGCATTATCAGACAGATCTTCCGATGACCAACTAATTGATGATGATAGTGATACTCTTGGATTGCTCACTGCTGCAGCAAAAATGGACCCAACTTCTGTCACAGTCTCATCTGAAGTTTCATTCTTCATTGACAATGCACCAAAGTCTTGAACTGGATTGTTTCTGAACCCAGAAATTTCAACTTTGATTTCTTCCAGTGACCCTGTTTTCTTTGCCAGCTGAAACCATCTACTTTTTGGTTTCTTCACTTTGACAGCATCAGAGGTAGTCAAAGTTGATTTCTTACTTCTTTTGGAAGCAACTGTCTTCTTACCAATAAGCCGAGGCCTGCAGACACTGAAGACATAGACTAGAAGATAGTAGACAGGAAGAGCCACTGCCCCAGCTTCAATTCCAATCATAATATTACTCATGTCTAAGTTTAGAGATTCAGCTCCTTCATTTGACGTACCAGGAGCTTCTTGAAACCATTTCAGCAGATTGACAGTCAGAGTAGAAATAAAAAATGGAGTAAAGAATGCAGCTACTCTCTGAGTATGTGTGAACTGTGACAAGACTGGTCTGGAGATTATATTCCAAATTGGGAAATGTTTCACCAGAGGTCTGTAACTTGGTTCAGTTGTAAACAGATGAAGTCTTTTAATTAGTTGAGTAGACGATGCAGCATTGAAAGTTACTGGAGTGTTGGAGGATGCCAAGACGTGATTGCAGAGGAAGTAATATTTCTCTCCTGTTACGTAATTTTGAACCAAGATGCGACTGAGGTGCCTGCAAAAGAAAAATTGTTTGTGTATATTTTGATGAAATAACCAATATTCCAAATATACATTTTTCAGAATTTATTTTGAGATGGATTTTTCATAACTTTGACAACAACCACAATGGCAGTATAAGGGGGTGTGACTGTCAATATTTTTGCTTACCAACATTTTTTCATTTTTTTCATCAAGTACACCAAGGTAGTCTTGGCTCCCTCTTGTACTTTTAAAAGACTAATTCTAAAAGTTAAGATTAGTAAAACAAACTCACCACTGTGGGCTATAACAAACTCACCACTTTGTGCTATAACAAACTCACCACTGACTGTGGATTATAACCCTGGTCATCATTCTATGAAAGTTAAGATTAGTAAAATAAACTCACCACTATGGGCTATAACAAACTCACCTTTTTGTGCTATAACAAACTCACCACTGACTTTGGACTATAATCCTGGTCATCATTCCATGAAAGTTAAGATTAATAAAATAAACTCACCACTGTGGACTATAACCTTGGTCATTATGCCATACAGTCACACTGTCAACCTTGCCTAACTCTGTTTGTGTTGTCATCAGGAAGGAATCTACACAACTGCCTTTGAAGGCAACATGGTCAGGATTATTCATCTGTATTGGTTCTGTAGTAATGGAAGAACTATGCAGACAAAAATACACCTGTTGGAAAGAAGGTGACAATATCAGTGATGTAATAGATGTTAATGTAGGAACAAAGTACGTACGTCATTTGTAATGCATCAAAACATAAATCAGTGAATAATAAAAACATATCTGGCCAGCAATGAATCAAATAACATAAAATAATTGATTAACAGTAAATAATTTATCCAAAATACAACCCTAGGAGAGGGTTGAGAAATAAGTAACAAATATCAACATCTAAAAACCTGCACTGTAGAAACATCAGAAAGATATAAATGCAATACAGTTTTCATTCACAAGAATAACATATAAACATGAAAATACATCTTGTATAATACAAGCACAATGTCAACTGGAAACAACAAGAATTACATGAGAAATCAACCATAAAAATACATCTTATAAAATACGAGCAAAATATCAACTGGAAACAATCAAGTGATAATCACTTTATTATTTGCCATACACCAATGTTTGGCAGCGCATTATATACACTCAGGGCTTTTCAAGTCCTGAACATCACACACACACAGGTACATGTAACTGTACTATTACTGAATCTCAACAAGATAAACCTGCTGTTGTGGATTAGAAGGTTAACAAAAAATAGAAACGAAAAATAGTCAAAGACATCAAATATCCATGGATTAGAAAGAGGATTACAAAATAGCAAATTAATCAAAGACATCAAGTATACACACTTATTAGTGAATGGAAGGCTGTGATGAGTCAAGGCCCTGCCATTCAGTGCAATTATGGACACAAGATCTGGTGTGTCTAATCAGCAGAGTGTAGCTTGTTATTATAACACTTTGTTTTGACAAGAGACTTACTTTTGCTGTAGTTCCTGAATTTAGATCCATCCCAGTAAAGAACGTCACAATGTAAGAAGAATTCTTTAATTCCATGTCACCATAAAGCTAGAAATGAGAACATAAGGTGCACATCTCAATCCAGTGTCTCTGATCATGTTCTCTAAAAGTTGATTTTCATTTCAAGGTTTCTTTATTAATGAGATTTAAGTTTTGAAACAAATAAATAAAGGTGAATAAGGTATAAAGGAAGGATGTACTGTACAGAGCTGGGACATAAGACTTTAGATCGTAAATGATTAAGAACAAAATAGCATCACACAGATTGATGAAAGGATTAGCTATTAATATTCAAAAAACTACTCAAATTTATTTAGCTTTGAACATTCAGAGAACTATTCCAATATCTTTAGCTTTGAAAGAAGTATTCAAATGACTTCAGCTTTGAATATTCAGAGAATTATTCAAATCTTTTCCCCTTTACTTTACCTTTCTAGAAAACCTCCAATCAGCACATACACCACACCCTAGAACCATCAGGAACACGCCCATTGCCCCGCCCATTGCATATAAGATCATGAATGATGTAATGTGGTCAACCACTACCACTTCTTCTTCTTGGATGAATACTTGGCGGTTTGGAGGGACAAAGAAAGATCCTCCAAACGATGAAAGATGATTGCAGAGACAGTGAGTGAAGGATGCAGTGGTTAGGGATCCAACCTAAGAAATACAGTCATATTATTAAAACAGCATTTCACTAAAGAAATTGAAAATGTACATAAAGCAAGAATGTTTTAACACTTTACAATGAAATAGATTAAAATACATTCTAAATAAATAAAACAAACATAGGAAAGACAATATTTTGTTTAAATGGCAACACAGTTCATAGTTATACAAAAGTATAACAAATTTTACAAGATAAATACAAATGTCAACAATATTGAATAATAATAAAACAACTGCCACAAGTACAAAAATTAATATTAATATGCCACAAATGTAAAGACAGGGTTTGAATCTGTTCAGAAACAAATCTGAACAACCAAAATAACTACACAGAAACATGAAAACCTTCTCAACTAAAAAGGCAAAGGCAACAATTCAAATAAAATACAGATCAACTGAGAAGAAATTCTGTGAAGAGAGAAATAATGAAGCAGTGTACAATGTTGGTAGAACATCCGACATTGGAGAACATTAATGTGATCAAATATTACACATGAAGGAGGTGAAAGTACTCCTGATATCATTCAATGGGAAGGTACTGCAGGCTATATCTAAGAATTCATTCCCAGACTGTTGGGATCACTCAGTGGCAGTAGACTTATCAGGTAAATCCATTGTTCTTAGAAATGTGCGCACGCACAGAACTACATAAACAATAGAAAAGTAGCTGGTACGCCTGCTACTAAACAATAGAAAAGTAGCTGGTATGCCTGCTACTAAACAATAGAAAAGTACCTGGTATGCCTGCTACTAAACAATAGAAAAGTA
>JAUELU010000041.1:433695-448221 GCA_032357145.1 Evasterias troschelii | reverse complement strand
GTCCAGTTTATCTCATATTAAATAGGGATGCTTTCCAACACTGATCTAGCCAACAGGACCAGTTGGCTTGTCATTTCACTAGTCCGGTTTATCTCATATTAAATAGGGATGCTTTCCAACACTGATCTAGCCAGCAGGACCAGTTGTCTTATCATTTCACTGGTCCAGTTTATCTCATATTAAATAGGGATGCTTTCCAACACTGATCTAGCCAGCAGGACAGTTAGGAGTGAAACTTGGTGCTGTTGTTTTATATTTCAAATGGCCAGTTGAGAAAACCCCAAACGAGGATCTCAGCTGATCAGCTGGTTTTTTTAATATTTCCAATGGCACATTTGAGAAAACCCATGCATGCATTCCCGTTTAAATTTTAATTGAGTGAGAGAAGTAGATTTGGTATGCATCAGAGCCTGCCAACATTTGCATCTTTCAATCAGTGAGATTTTGTACAGCAATCAGGGAAAACAGTTTCCATAATCAGGAAGACTTTCAAGTTTGTTCACCAGAACGTGGAAAGATTGGTCTATTTTTAGGGAACTTTCTGCAGAATCAGAGAGAGTTTGCAGCTCTGTATACATTGATTGATTTACCTGATTTGAAGCTTTGGAGGTTGACTCTGGATTACCCTGACAGTCTGAATGAAGTAATGAGCATCTCGTCCTTCCTTGCTACCTACTACACCAAACACATAATGACTACTCCTAGTCAGATTCTCAAACGGGATGTTATAAGATGAAGTCCCTGTTGCTATGGATACATCAGGACCATCACCTAAGCAACCTGGATCTGATAAATTAAAACAAATGGAAGAAAGATATCATTATTATGAGACTTGATCAAACCAGTAAAAGCTGCAGAAGTGGACTTTATTAATCTAAAGGTTATTTTTCAGAGTCTTTTTGTTTTAAGGATTCAAGAGTTTTTCTTTTAGGAGGGACTTGTCTCGCACAACAAATGTCCTCTAATACAAGGTATGTCCTTACTACACTTTACAATCCACTAATGAGGGTTATTGTCACATTGCGCAGTAAAAACACATGCAAAAGGAGCGTTCTGAAACCATCCAACTCAGGGTCCTCTCCATTTAAAAGCTAGCCAACTGCAGCCAAAGCGTGTAAATTGCGGCTGATACGTATGATTTGCAATAGATACTCACAAAAAGTGATATATTAGGTAAACAAAATTTGAATGAAGATCAAATTAACAAAAATCATAAAATCAACAACTGAAAATGCTCTAGATTGCACAGTAGAGCTTCTAAAACATAAACATCAAGTGAAATATATCCCAAGCACCTTGTTTCAATTCAGCAGCTTTCAGCCAAACTTACAAAAATTTGGGTCCAGAATGCCCCCCCATCTTTTTTTTTGGGGGGGGAAATCATGGGTAGATCCCTGAAACTCATAAAGAAACCATCTTCACAAGAGTAATACAAACTGGAATGCCTCAAGACTATTTACTTTTTAATTCATCACATTCAAAAGTTGAATTCAAATTTGGTTAAAGTAGAAAAAACATTGAATTTACTTTGACAATCAAGCAACAGAGTGAATAGATACAAGGTATATTTACCATCAGAGTTATGAGCAATAAATCCTTCTTCAAACTCAAAGATCTCATCCGGAAGTCTACAGTACCACGAGAACAATATGGGATCATTTTTATACAGTGGGCTAGTTTTGTTTCCAGTTGCTAGACTACCCTTCAAGGTCATCTCATCGGGGTCAAAGGACACGGACGCGTCTAATGAGATACTTTCATTCCAGCTGGTTGTCACAACACTTCCTCCGACTATGCTAATGATAAGGTCAGAGGGCATGACCTCTATGAAGGTCTGATTCTGATTTAGGACTTTAGCATCATTGTCCATGGTGACAGTCAACTGCAAGAGATAGGTGTTATAATCCAGGGTACGTCGTGGAATAACTAAATCAGCATTAGTTACTTGGATGCTAGCTGGTAACCTGTATCCAAACAGCTGGTTAGCAGGAAGAGGTTTATCATTGAAATATGAGACGATGTATGCATCCCACTGGAACAGAGCCCTCGTTGTAGATGCGCAATCTAACGTGATCTCCAAAACCAGGATGATTAGCTGGTTGCGTTTGACTTGCCAAGGGTTAGAGACATTCTTACTACCTCCATGGATTACAACACGGGGTAGACTACATGGATCTTGAGTGATGGGAAGGAGGGCGGTAACACTGAGGGATGAGGCATAGTTTGAACCTGTTATCACAACCTCATAGTCTCCAGATGTGTTAAAAGTGAGATTATACGTAGTGACTGCATGAGTGTATGGATCAAATGGAAGGTAGATGTTGGGATTCATCAGTGCTAAAGCTGATGTAACAGCATCTTCATCATTGATTGGTGTTGTTAACACTTCTACATTGCTGTGATTTCCAACTTGTAGTGTGTAGGTAGCTTGAAATCCAGGCTGAGCTGCAAATACAATCAATGTGATTGATTCAAATTGAGCTACCGGGCCGGAGTGAGCTGCAAACAACCCAATCACACTCTCCTGCATGATGATAGTGGCTGAAGCATCTTCAACGTTAAAGATATTCATAGCGAGAAGCCGGATGCTGAAAGTGATTGAATCAGTGTATAGATGCTCAATGTGTGCATCAAAACTTGACTTGACTACACCATCACCAAAACGCCATATATACTTCATTGCAGTACCCTCAGTGACATGGGCTGTCAAATGAACAGGGTATTCAATAGGGAAGTAGTTTTGGTTTGGGCCTCCACCCTGGGTGCCATACTTCACTCCAGGTCGATCAACATTGTGAGATGATATGGTACAATTGAAGATTGGAACTTCAGTTTGGACATTGACTGCAAACACTTGCTGATTGACAAGGTTGTGGACTGTTACAACAGCTGGGTACATGCCAGGGGAGTAGGTATGGGTGAGGGTCAGGAATCTAACAATCGGACCATTTACAAAAGCATCAGTAAAGTTGGCATTACACAGAGGGTTGTTGATGTCCTCGTCTGGGCCATCACAATCGCTTCCTGATGTAAGATTGTACTGAATCCAACTGATAATGTCAAGGCTGCTAAGATCTATTGTAAGGAGAGGATTCATCCATTCACCAAAGTCAAATGTGATACTGGCGTTTGTGGGTAGCTTTTGAACCCGTGTATCCCAGAATAGATTGAATGTAATGCTCCCATCAGGGAATCTTACTGGTGTATCAGTGGTCAAACCAAACCCCAAGACCTTATCCTCAACAGCTATGAGAAGTGGCGTATGCGTCATCATGCCAATTTCATTACTAGCGATGACAAATGTAGCATAAAGACCCAAAGCTGGGTATAGATGCTGCTTGGAGTCTGACTTACTTGTTGTTGTTGCATTCAGTATTGATGTGATGACAAAATTAGTTCCAAAATGCCATTCTAAGAGGACATTAGTCCCAGTGGCTATTGACACATATAAGGTGACAGGTTCTCCCAGAGCAACAAATGGTGTCTCTGCCCACACTTCAATACCAGATATTTCAGCTTCTATATAGATCTGATCATGTAAGGTTAGTACAGGAGGTACAAGATTCTTAGCTTCAATGGTTACTTCTTGCCATCCTGATTCGTTGATGTGCTCTCCCGGTATGATGGCGTAACCAGTTAAGTCATCCATTACAAAGGAGTAGCTTCTATTATTGAGTTCCAATACTGATTCAACATCAGTGCCAGTGATAAGACTAATGTTCATAACAAGGTCCACACCATACTTGCCAATCTTCTTACTTGTTACACTAAGACCACTAGCAGGCACCTGTACAATAACAGCTTTGCTTGCATATACTTCAGGGTGGAAGAAGTTAGTGCAATTCAGTTGTATCTCATATTCTCCAATCTGACTATAAGTGTGATTAATCGGGATGTAGACAAAATACTGATCAAGATTCAAGATGGTGGAATTATCTCCAAAATCCCAAGTGCAGTTAAATCGGTTACCACGGTAACGGTTTAATCTAAAGACAGTCATCTGATCCTGAATAGCAGCCTGAGGAGCTCCTACAGCAAGTCCTTTAATCTGATGGGGAGTTGGAGGAAGGAGAACATTGTAGGTATCATTGGCTTGGACATACGCATTGCTGAGATGGTTGGTTGCCATGACGGTCACGAGATGGTACCCAATGTCAATGAACATGTGCTTGCAGTACTGTTTGGTTGTGACTATTGGATGGGAACCGTCATGGTAATCACATGTATACTCAACGTTGGTACCTCGTTGAATCTCAATAAGGATAAAGGCTGATTGATCAGTGTGGGTTGTTTTATTGCCACGGATATACGCCCTTAGTCCTTCTATAGCGTACTCGATATGGGCAACTGTTGACACTGTTAATGAGTTGAGTTTATTAGACGCTGTAACTGTGATTTCATAGGAGCCTGGTCCACTGTAGATGTATTCTAGAGACCACACCTTACCAACATCCTCCTGCTCAAATATCTGCTCTGAGCCATCTCCTATAGGAGAAAACAAAACAAGGTTCTGGTTTAAAGAAACTTCTTCTACTTTTTCAACCTATTTTTCAATTCTTTAAAGAATGTGTACAACATTAGTAAGATTGGAAATGCCATACTTTTTTTAATAAGATTTCTTGAGTTTGAAATGCATTTTTTGAATGCAGTCAAAACATAAAGTGTTTTTTTTAAAACTTTTTCTTGATTACCAATTTAGCTCAAACCTTCACAGGTCTATTATTTCATGCATACATTGTCACACATAGTGCAGATACTGATCTTTAAAACAACTGATGTTTTTCTACATGTTTTAAATCAGATAAATACATAATTCATGTGGGGCAAAGCTAAATCATATTTTCCAGAATTAAAGCAAGTAATATTAAACTTTTAACCAAATTCCAATGTACTCGTGTTAAGAATGGTTCACCAAAAAGTACATCTGTCACCAGATTTGACAAGTATGGAAATTTCTCAAAATTGGCTGATGACCCTGGGTACTCCGTTATTCTAGTCCAAGAACATCCCATATGTTACAATTTGCTGACTCCTATACATCACCAGAAATACACAACTACAAGTTTAAGCACAATGTAGACTTTATATTTCTCCCTTTGGCTATTGCGTTTTTCTTTCAAGAAGATTTTGAAAAATTCCTAAAATGAGTAACAGTCCTGAGAAGTCACAAGATTGACAAAATGTTTTCCTACCTAGATTGATGGTAAAGAGAACCTCAGTGCCATAAGTTATCTCCCAAGCTAAGAGAACAGGCTGTGAAGGGATGACAGGGTATACATCCGATAGCAGCAATAGACCTACTACATGCTCTTGTACATAAAACAGCTGCATAACACTGAACTCACTCACAAGATTCACTGCTCGTACAGTCACCTCATAAAGTCCTGAAATAAAAGGAAATGTTTTGAGTTTAAGAATACGAAAAAATTTTCCTTCTATCCAAGATTCCAATAAAAGATTTGGAAAAAGGGTTTCCTTTATACTATTCAATCACTTCAATTGGTAGCATTACAAAGAATCTATTGGCCATTTCAATCCTCACCCAACATTCAGATTTCAGAAATTGCACTTTTCATCAAGGTGTGATTATGTGAGATTTTATTGTTTACACCCTGTGAACCAAACGTGCTGGGACTGCATACACAAGGGACTTACACAACCGATGGTGCACTTTTTAAATTAACATTTATTTGAAAATAATATTGTCAAAAATCGCAAAAATTAAGAACAAAATAGTTAAGCGAAAAATAAGTAAAGTCATAAAAAGTATTCTAAAGTGATACATGTTAGGAGGTCTGCACTAATTAATCTCTAGGGTAACTCTGTATCACTTCTATAAATTGAAGTAGTTATTTACTATATAAGAACTATTAGAACTATATATTTGTTGATACCACCTGCTTACCAACAAAAGAACCTGAGGTTTTGACCCAAGTGAGTTTTTATCTTTAAGGCTTGATGACAACACAACACACACAAACAAGTGTACAAATATATTGTTGTTACACCAGTATACCGGTTTATGTGTGTTGTGTTGACATTCGAGAAATGTTAGGCCATTATACATTTTTTTATAAATTTTTCTTACCAGCATTTCTGTACACATACTGATGTGTAAAAGCATCAGTGGTAAACTGCACACCATCATCATAATCCCAGAAGAGTAGAACATCCCGACTATCACCAACAAATGAAGGCACAACAAAGTCAAAGATTTTACCTGGTGGGTAATCAGTACAAAGTTTTGTTTACAGAGGTACATAAATGTTAATTTAAATTTGATGTTACATAGTGGACATTTTGAAAAAAAGGAAATTGTGCTCTGTAAAATCATACAAAAGAATCTGCAATCCAAGTCACAGCCATTTGGATTGGGTTTTCAGTCCCTCCCTAATTGTGTCGGTTTTCCTATCTGGGATTTTTCTCCCGGATCAAAGACCTGACATTTCTTCATCGTCTTCTCTTCACAGGTATCTTCTGGCCGCTTTTGAGGATCTTTTGGTTTATTTCCTCCAACATTATTTCCTACTACATCCAGTTTAGCTATGTTGCATGGACAGAGCCATTTATTTTCCTTAGTTTCATAAGAAACAACAATTTACAGCATCTACATGTATAGCATGGTGCTTACTCTGCAGTTCATTTCCGTTGTATTTAACGCTATTGAATAGGGTACGCACCGTGATGAAACCGGTATCATGTTTTTCCAAGCGTAAAGCTGTAGCGTGATTGGAAACCATTGCGAAATCAAATGCGGGATATAATGTACATCGTACAGGCGGGGAGTGATGCTTGATCCTGGATCATTAAAATAGACTCAAACCAAAGAAGTAGGCTACTCAAATTTTGGATAACACTTGTTAATGGTAAATAATTTGTTTTACACGTTGTTCAAAATATTTTGAAGAAAATTGGGGGAAAAAAGGGAAAATGTGTGGTGGTCGGAAAACGAAAATATTCTGCGAGTGCTGGTCGGGAATCATAAGTGCAGGTCGGGTTTTCCGGCACTGACCACCGTGGGCAGAACCCTGCCAAGGGGATGGAGGAAAGTATCAGCTCTGTTTTTGGCCAATCAGATTTCTTACCTTTAACACAGACCTCAGGTTGGAATAACAGATCTACAATCTCCTCTTGAATAATGACTTGACGGAATGTCAATCCATTTGCCCAAGGGTTCTCAACAAAGCAGGTAATATTGAAGGTCCCTTCAGACTGGTAGGTATGGGAATCTGCACATCAAAATCAATAACAATCTTATGCTTGAATTTTCACATTTATAAACATCTGTAAACATATACTTTGGGATATGTAGGTAATACAATTAAGGCTATTTCTGAATTAGTGCTACATCACCATGTCAACATGGATTGAAGCATGTAGGCTGCCCTCAGCAACACAATACCAAGCAGGACACCAGTCAAATGGCTGGTAATCTTAATGGGTAAGCAAACATATGCAATGCTTATTACCTACACGTTGTGCTCCAGCAGCTTTATGAAGTTGGTACCTGGTAAACTAAACAAGGCAACTTAGAGGAAAGTTCATAAGCTGCTTAGCTCTCCTGGATCCAATTTCATGACTCTGCTTACAGTGAAATTCTGCACTTACAGTGCGCTGTATAAGCACACAACTCCATGGTCCACAAGCGCAGAATTCTGTGGTAAGCAGAAACATGAAATTGGGCCCAGCTGCTTTCTTGTTTATTTCATCAGTGTATGATTCATACATGAACAGCAAGCTTACTACTTGAAACACTTCACCTTTTAATAAAAGTAGAAAACACAATAAATGAAATCTGTACCACCATTCAAGATAAACCAAAAATAAACTAGCAAAAATTTCAAGAAACATGAAAAATTAGAAATTGATAACTTACCAGTGTAGTCCGATCCAGTGCCATAGAAGACTGCATTATACTTGCTGGATACCGTCCCATCACCCCAGTCAAACGTCATGAGTACATTACTACCATTATTTGCAACACACCTTGCTTCTAACACATCAGCTCTGATATGAGGAGTTGTGAGAAACAGATCTGTACTACTGATGCTAGCATCTATTTGGATTGAGGTTGTTGCTGATTCATCACTGACGTTATTGTGTGCTCTGATAGTGATTGTGTACGTATCTGGGAAGGAGTACGTGTGAATGAAGCTTGAGTTGGGGAGGTGAGTCACGTTGGAGGAATCTCCAAAATCGTAATCATACCAAACCTTGTTCCCAGTAGCGATGATTGTGGTAATCAAGACTGAGGTGTAAATGAGATTATCTTGAGCTACTGCTACAACCTTTGTCACTCTCTCTTGAATCTCTACAATGATAGGATCTGATATCATCCATGATACCACGTTAGAGACATTGACAGTAACATTGTAGTAACCAATACTAGTGTAGATGTATTCTACTGAGGGTGCTGAAGTTGTGTCTTCACCATCATCACCAAAATACCAATCAAAATGGACATCATTACCCCTGGACCATGTGACAGTGTACTCTACAGTATCCCCTGTTGCTTGGACATCTGTCTTGTTCTGAAGTACAACTCCCTCCACTGGGTCTTGAACAACAATAGATTGAGTATCAGCTACAGCTGGATAGTTACTAACAGTACACTGTACCTGGTAGGTATCGAAGGACGAGTAATTATGCCATATAAAACCTGTGTTATCAACAATGGCTGAAGCTCCGTCACCAAAATCCCAATTGAAGATTAAACCGTCTCCAGTATGCCAAGTGACCTTACAGAAGAACAACGTTTGTATCTCACTAGTTGTATATTCTTGGCATTGTACATAATTAGGTTTCACTGCAGTCACCTCAAACATATGGTCTAAAGTACTTGCTATATTGTCTGCCTTAATGAGTACAGTGTAGACACCAGGATCAAGATAGAAGTGGTCATGAGTAGTGTCATAACTCCAATCTCCTGATGTTGATCCATCATCATGATCCCATTGGTACTGAACAACATTACCACTCAGTATGAAAGAACTGTAGTTAAACCGACAACCTGACAGAATCGTATTCCACTCACTGGTGGTGTTATCTCCAGGATACAGTTCAATAGTTCCATTGAGACCAATGATTCTATATCTAGCTATGATTGATAAGATAATGTCCACTGAGCTCACATTGTTATAAGCATGTACATGAGTTGTATAGTTACCAATACCTGAGAAGAGGTAACTCTGGGTGTCTGTTGTCTTCACATCAGGTCCATCTGTGATGTCATTAGTTAAGAATGGAAGACTTGTATTCATCGAGCCATCAGGAAAAGTCCATGTGAATCTTACAAATGTACCTTGAGTTATTTCTACATACATTGGGTAGGCTTCATCTGTACATGCGTAGTAGATACCGAGATTACGTGTGAATTGAATACCTTGTATGGCAAGTATTCTATACTGGGAGGCAATCCACTGAGGAACCGCTTCCACCTCCTTTCCAAGAAAGTTGTTGTACTTGGTGTTGATCTCAAACATCCCTGAGCTACTGTAACTATGAGATACCAAAGAAAGTGATTGTTTGGAGACATGTGCTCTGATATAAAAACTGATATCCATCCGGCCAGCATCCTCACATCTTACATCTTGCTCTTGGGAAAGCAGGTCTTGCTCCTTAAAGAACACCGTTTCAGTATCAGTTAGAAAATGTGCAACCTCCCCAACAGGTGGGTAGGCTGCTAGCCGATAATAGTCAGGAAATTTCTGTTGGTAGGGTCCAAACCCCAACCAGTCATGAGGCTGGACTGTGAATCGATCAGTTTGATTGACACTGAAGATGTTATAACCTTCTTGAAGATACACTATGGTCTGCCCAATGACACTATAAGGAACTTTCATTGATCTCTGCCTACTTTCCACTAAACAAGACCCATAGTAGTGTTGAGGCAATCTCACAAACGGTTCGGAATGGTTACACATCTTAATTTGACTATCTGAAGAAATGGTTCCATTTCCTGTTCCATTATTACTCTGTACACTTTGTGTCTGATTCTCACAAGGGGCAAGGGTAAATGTTGAATTGGATTCTGCAAAGTAGTGGGTGGTTTGAAAAGGTCGACATGACCCCGATTCCAGGCAGAAGGCTGTGTAGTTATTCTTACAAGGAGATTCAGTCACAGGTGGACATGGAAAGTACTTATTGATACAAGTTCTGTTGTATGGACAATACTTCTCACTTTCATCACACAGTGGTCTATACACCTACAGAGATGAATTAAAACAAAGCATGGTTAAGTCCTTTCAGCTTTTCCACACTTACATATTCAGAGTAAAGGCGGGGGAATTACATTCAAGGGCGAGGGGGCACGCCTGATGCGTCGCTCTCTTAAGGGAATGGCACCTTTCCCAAAGGGCAACTCTAGGAGGGAAAGTTTTTACTTGGGCAATAGGGGGGGGGGGGGGGACCAAGAATGACCAGGGGCATTGTCTCTGTGAAGTATCACGCCTGAGGGGCATACAAACTAAACAGAATTTATAAGCAGATCAATAAAAAAAACAGCCACCAATGATTGCCACATTCTAACTCCAATCAATCACAATCTAGTGTACAAGGTTCCTGAAAGGAAATGAATTATATCGAGTGAGTACTTCATGTTTCTTGGATTTGTAAACCAGTATCCACTTGTATACTGACATTCAAGGAGGCTTTTATAACTCTGATCATAGAAGTCACTCCAATGCTACACACTCTACTATAGCAGAGTACCAAGAGGCCCTCACGACTCTCACCTGTAGTTTTATTCTCCCTTCCTTGACGGCAAACACCTCCCATGCTTCTAGTTTAGCCTCCTGGTTGAATTCAAATGCTGGGATTAGAAACACACCTTGAAGCTTTAAAGCTGGTTCAATGTTGTCAAGACGTCTTGGGATTGGGGATCCTGCTGAGAAACGCTGGGCATCTGTCAATCAATCAATTAATTATATTTCCACTTAATCAATCAGCGGCACATACACATACAGTAATCAATCAATCTCCAAAAAGCATTCTTGTCGAGTAGAAATCCCCATGACATGTTTTGGAAAAAACAACTATTAGTCAAATTAATATTTTAAAAAGCTTGGAACACTGTACTTCACACACTAGTTTAATTGATTAGTTTTATGAAGACTGTGTAGTTGGATGCAATATATCAAACAGACAAGTTCTTAAGAAATAAGATTCCATTATAAAAAAGAAACTACCATTTACATCTTAAAAAACTTACCTGCAACTTTCATATTCACTTCACTTGAGCCATCATTAAAGCTCCATGCAACATCCATATTATTCCCCTGTCCTACACGGCCTATGCATTCAAATGGATAGTCAACCTCAATAAATGAATTGCACACCGTCCTGAGATCTGATAAGAAACAAAGAATAACAAATAAGCACATCCCTTGTTATGTAAAAGCAAGGGAACCTTCATTAAACAGACGCAAACTTTAACAATGTTATATAAACCAATCTTTCTTAGTTTCAAGTATTTTTAACAGCACAACCAAAGTTTTCAAATTATCTGAAGTTGGCGGTAGATAACCTAGTGGGATGCTAGGTTGGTGGGATGCTAGCTTGAATTCATAATGGTGTGGGGGTCCAGAGGCAGCCTAGATCCTCAATAGTTGGCGACACTTTTTGCGGGATGCTAGCTTGAATTCATAATGGTGTGGGGGTCCAGAGGCAGCCTAGATCCTCAATAGTTGGTGACACTTTTTGCGGGATGCTAGCTTGAATTTATAATGGTGTGGGGGTCCAGAGGCAGCCTAGATCCTCAATGGTGACACTTTTTGTGGGATGCTAGCTTGAATTGATATTGGTGTGGGGTTCAGAGCTAACCTAGATCCTCAATAGTTGGTGGCACTTATTGTGGGATGCTAGCTTGAATTCATATTGGTGTGGGGGTCCAGAGGCAGCCTAGATCCTCAATAGTTGGTGGCACTTATTGTGGGATGCTAGCTTGAATTCATATTGGTGTGGGGTTCAGAGCTAACCTAGATCCTCAATAGTTGGTGGCACTTATTGTGGGATGCTAGCTTAAATTCATAATGGTGTGGGGGTCCAGAGGCAGCCTAGATCCTCAATAGTTGGTGGCACTTATTGTGTGATGCTAGCTTGAATTTATAATGGTGTGGGGGTCCAGAGGCAGCCTAGATCATCAATGGTGACACTTTTTGTGGAATGCTAGCTTGAATTCATATTGGTGTGGGGTTCAGAGCTAACCTAGATCCTCAATAGTTGGTGGCACTTATTGTGGGATGCTAGCTTGAATTCATATTGGTGTGGGGGTCCAGAGGCAGCCTAGATCCTCAATAGTTGGTGGCACTTATTGTGGGATGCTAGCTTGAATTCATATTGGTGTGGGGTTCAGAGCTAACCTAGATCCTCAATAGTTGGTGGCACTTATTGTGGGATGCTAGCTTCAAGTCATAATGGTGTTGGGGTCCAGAGGCAGCCTAGATCCCATATAGATGGTGGCCCTTTTTGCGGGATGCTAGCTTTAAGTCGTAATGGTATGAGGTCAAGAGCCAGCCCAAGTCAAAGTTACCATCTACAAGCTTATTTAGAAACCCTATGACAACATACCTGATATAGGAGCCTCAATGTAGACTTCCCTTTGTGCTTCAAGATCTCCAGAGAAATCATTCTTTACCCAAACCTTAACAAGGTACACCCCAACATTAGAGAAGACATGAGGCTGTGGTCCTGGTGTCCAGTCTGCAATACCGGTAGAATCCCCAAAGTCAAAACTATACACTGCCGTGTCCAAGCCAGCCTCTAAGGTTGTCTCTATAACTACATCCTTGAAGACTTCAAGGTAACCTGTCAATAATTTATGGAATAGATTATTTAATTGATAAGTAGGATTTGAAGCTTTGCATGGTGGGAGTATAACTAAGAGAGGTTTGCGGTAACACCATGTTAAAATCTCTTTCTTGAGTAACTACAAGTTCTTTTCAGAACCAACAAGTTACTCAAACAAGATTTTAACATGGTGTTGGCAGACTATGCAAATGGGAAAAAAAGGCACGTTAAGTGGAAAAGGAATAAAATCAAATGATCAGGCCGAGAGTGTCATCTTTGAGAGAACAAGACCATTTTCATTTTGCAAAGGGCTCTTCCATTGGAAAAATCTGAAAGTTATAAGTTATAAAGACCAGGGCAACAGAGGCCATGACCTCCATGGGTGGTCTCTGTGTAAATTCAAGGCCTGAATGATTGTCATGCCATTTGAAAACAATCAGGAAAAGGTTCATTCAAGGAGTTGAACCTCATACTATTGGAGTAATTAGCAGAAGCCTTTTATGCACACTGTGCACACAATACTAGTTCTTTAAATATTGAAGCATACATAAAATGTAAAGTTCATACACAAGCCAAACCAATGTTGCAAATGACTTAAAGATTACACAGTTTGTTAAAATAAACAATTTACAAAACTTTAACGTATTTCTAGTCATCACAACATATACTTCTTACAACAGATGTTTCTTACAAGATGACCTGAACAGGTCGTGTTGTGTTACAAGATGACCTACAAAGGTCATCTTGAGTTAGATCAAAGAACAAAGTAACCCTTTGATCATAAAATCTTTACCTGGATCCACCAAAACAACACTTTTCACTGACGTTGAAGTACTGTAAACACTACTAAAGTCCGTTCCTCCACAGAAATCGGTTGGGCTGCCAGCGCATCTCAAGTTACACCCAAACTGAGAACCATTACTGTGGGTACCAATTGTCTCTCCACATAAACACATGTACCCTCGTTGCAAGGCTGCGTAAGGGTAATCCATAGACTTGCATAATGCTTTACACAGCTTGGGATTGACATTGTTGAAGTCATGGTCACCACCGGCAACAACAAACTCTCGTTGAGATTGGTCTTCTCTAAAACATCCCTCATATGTTTCATCTGTGAAAGTATCTAAGAATAAAAATTAAAACATCTAAATGTTATTAATAATATGTTATTTCGACCAACTTTGGGTTCCATGTGCCACAATGAACAAATGTTTTGAATTTTTGAAATGTCCATCCCCTACAAACCTATTCTTAGTTTTGATTGATGGATGTGTGTTGCGGAAGGATGTGATTTAAGATTTAAGGTCTATGCATACCACATTGCAAGTAGACCAGTACGGATTCATCCATGGCGTTATGTTTGTTTGGTGGTTCAACTTTGTATCCTAGTTGTCAACCTATTTGGGGATGCTTATTTCTTTATATGCAAGATCTGCTACTTCATGAAATGCTGTTACAAAACATTGTTTTATAAAACAAGTTGTAAAATACTTGACTATGTACATTTTTCAATTAATTATATTCTATTGTGGCGTGTCGTGGCTGGTGTTTCTGATCAACAGAGTGTGGGTTCGAATCCCAGTTGTGACACTTGTGTCCTTAAGAAAGACACTTAACCACATGCTTCGTCCTTCGGATGGGACGTTAAGCCGTTGGTCCCATGCGTTGTGTAATGCACGTAAAAGAACCCAGTGCACTTATCGTAAAGAGAAGGGGTTCGCCCCAGTGTTCCTGGTTTGA
>JAUELU010000041.1:396848-420757 GCA_032357145.1 Evasterias troschelii | reverse complement strand
CCAAACAAAACCGTTTCTCATTCCGAATCGCTGCGAATTTAAAAAGTAGAGTCGCTGTGAACTTGTTACAACAAAACGAAACTTGACTTGAGTATTATGTTTATAAGATATTCTTCAAGCCAAAATATAAATTTATTCAAAACAATTACTGACACAGACCATGCACTGACAGTGGCAAGAAAACTACCGGAAACCAAAACAGTCTGCTGTGCTAGCTAACAGCGAAGCCTCGTGTGAACGCAAGGTAAATTTTAGCTAAGTCGTTTGGCCAAGTGAACCCCCGCTGAGTACGTTTCGCAGCTAAGTTAGCAGCGAAGTTAGCTACTCGTGTGAACATACCCTAAGCTGTGTGTGAATTTCATTAAATGAATAATTTACATGTAATGCCTCAAAACTTTTAACATAAGCAAATAAACATCTGGTCCTTAACCATACATGTAGGACCAACTAGCAATTTCTCTCTAATCTCTTATTGAACAAATATGGTTAGATTTCAGTAGTGAACAGTTTCTCCATATGACCACTGGTTGGGTAGTGAAATTTGACTCCATTAATTTACACTACAGTTAGCAGTATAACTGATACAACTTGTAATCATGGCTTGCCCTTAATTTTTTCTGAGAGTAGCCCACCAGGCATGTAAATTTTGTTTTATACTAGCCCGCAGAAATTTTTACTAGCCCATGAAAATATATTGGAAAAATACGAAACAATTAAATAAGGTTTAATGTTGACTACTGAGATTGGTTGAGTGACTTTTGTTCATGGCTAGAAATCACTGTTGCTGGTAGTGGAGCCAGCCGGGTTGTTCGTCCTCCTCCTCTTCCTCATCTTGTTCTTGTTCTTCTAATGTACGTCATAACATTTTACCCTTGAAAAATGTTCCGTTTGCGCTCAAGCCCAGCTCCATCGCCACCACTTTCATAGCACACACTGCGCAGAACAAGGCGTTTGTATCGCCATCATAGCGTAGCCATTTCCATTTTGTTTCCCCATTGTGGCCTGTATGTTCGCTTTCTCTTCGTATTTTCATATTCATCATGGGCTGTGTTTTCTTGCTTGTTTGATGATGGATTTGGATTTGTAACAGTGGACATGTACCGCCACATGTTGCAACCTGGTAGTAAAAATTCTCTGTGAACTCGTTTGAATTGCTTGTACTCGCTATCACAACACACGCATGACCATGCGTTGTGCTAACGGTATTTTTTTCCTTGTAGTTATACACACTGTGCAAAATAACTGGCCTTTATTGCACTAGAGAAAAAAAATCTGATGCAGCATCGGTTTTTGGTATCTGGTTCCAGTACAAATTGTATGTTAATGGCATGTTTTGGCCAAGCGGATAAGAGCACCGAACTCAAGCTCTGGTGTTTCTGATCAGCAGAGTGTGGGTTCGAATCCCAGTCGTGACACTTGTGTCCTTAAGCAAGACACTTAACCACATGTTTCGTCCTTAGGATGGGACGTTAAGCTGTAGGTCCAGTGTGTTGTGTAATGCACGTAAAAGAACCCAGTGCACTTATCGTAAAGAGAAGGGGATTGCCCCGGTGTTCCTGGTTTGATTGACTGCATATTGCGCCACAGCACCTTGTAAACCATTACATGGTGCTATGTAAAGGAATAGGTCTACATACCTTGTAGAAAAAATTCTGAGCGCTTTGAGACACCTATCGGGAGTATAAAGCGCTATAAGAACTGTGTATTATTAATATTATTATTAATAGTAATTGGTCATTTGTACAGGTTACTGACTACTGGTGAAATTATCGTTGATAGGTACATGTAGTACACTTACATGTACACATGGTACATGTACTGTACGTTCGTCTGCACCTGTACGATGCATACGAATGTACTTGTAGCGTTGATGGTGGGATTTCACATGGTTGCATTTGCAAAAAAATAAAGTTACATTCACGTCACACAAAAGGTAAAGCTTTGAAGAGTTCATTTTATTTCCTTTAATCACATATGAAAAACAAGGAACGTGCACTTGTTTTTAAGTAGCCCGCCAGGCAAGTTGAGAAGACATTTTTACTTGGCCGCAGCAGTTTTTACAATGCCGGGCTAGCGTTAAGGTCGAGTCCTGATAATGTAGACAGATTAAAACTTTTAATACTAACATCAAACATACAATTTCTAGTCTATATTTGTGTGTCGGGGGGGGGGGGGGAGGTAAGGGGTATTAGTCTGATACGAAGGCAAGGTTGCCCCTGGTCATTGCCTTCATGCTCCTTGAATGTTCAAATAGAAATTTACAATGTTCCCACAGAGGAGAAAATGCCTTGATGCCCTTTCATAGCATCAGCCCGTTTTCCCCACACTCTATGCAACCATTTTATAAAGTGGTCCCTAAATATTGATGTAAACTAGAAATTACCAAAGCCTCCCACTTAGGCAAATTTGCACATACACAAATTAATATATGCCACCAATTATTAAAATCTCCAATATTAGCATCGATTATGCACTTATTAACAAATCCAACTTGGAGACTTAACATTAATTGCCTTGTTGACAACAGCTCCTGGAATTTGCAGATTTTTTGAGGGGTAGTTTTGTAATTGACTTGTGGCTGTGTATTTGTTTTGTTTATGTATATTAGCCAATCGTGTTTTACACACATGGCTCAGCATTTCAATACTTGGTCAGAATCAAGAAGAAAGAAAACAAATTATACCAAAATGAGTTTGACTTGATTTGGAATAATAGTTGGAGTTGGAATAATAATTGGAGTTAGAATAATGTCTTGATTCCAGAGAGGGATGATTATTTTCCAGTGATTTTGCAACTTTGTTGAGTGTTTCCAATGGGACATATAGTACACTGCATGTAACTTCCGCTGGATTCCCAACTGCAGAGTCATAACTTGACCATAACAAGTAACTCTATTCTTAGCCATCCATTCTTCCAAAAAGAGATTTTGTTTGTGTACAGGGTTCATTATTGTCTCTAGACTGATGTATATTATCTTGTTTAAAAAGTTGCTGTTTTATACTATTAATACAAATATTGGATGCATTTGATATGAGTGCATTATTGCAAATACTATAGGTGATTTCACCACAATTGATTACTGTGCATAAAACTCTGCTCGAACAAAATCATGTTTTTAGGCCCTACATTACATGTAGATCCTTGTCATTTGAAAATGTTTTCATAATAAACACAAAATAGACACAAAAACTCATCCACCCCACACTCTAAAACCCTTCTAAGCAACATGGATGACTTCGTGTAGACACCAACCCTTTTTGCGGTGACACAACCTTGCCTTGTTTGGGCAAACGATTGTTTTGGAAGTGCACTTGGAAGTTTTCTAAGGGTCCAATAACTATCCATATAGGACTCCATTATTCAATTTTGGAGCAGCACTGTAGTAAACAGCTAAAGCCCCTTTCACACGAGAATCGGAAACTTACGTCCATCGTTTTGGGCGCCAGTTGTCTGTCCAAAGGGTGTATGCGATGTATCAAGACAAACATTCACACGATGACACTTTGCATTCCAAACGTCCCTCATTTTCGTGAGATCGCTACGCATTGGTTCAAAGGTCAACATTGGTTATTTATTAGTTCGCTGGTGCGCTGTTGGTGTCCCGGGAACCATTAATCGCTTTCTTGGCGCGACATTTCTGCTTTTTCGTGCTAATTATCAGTTTCCTGACTGGTCCCCCCCTCAGAAGATGAATGTTGTGGAAAGTATTTTGTCAGAGATGGCACTGGACTTATTGGCTTGGTTAAACTGACCTGGTCAGCTTAACCGGGCAGACGAGGGTCGGTTAAACTACCCATTCGGGACAGGTAAGTTACCTGGGAGGGAAACTTCCTGGGCTGTTCGCATTGGACTTAAAATGGTTAAGTTACCAATTCGCTCTGTTAGTTTACCCAAAATAAGTCCAATGTAAACAAAGCTTTAGATTACCTCTGGATCATTCTGGATCTTAACAGATTAATTGATTAGGTCATTCATGAAAATACAAAATGTTAAAAATCTAGCTGTGCTCTTTAAGTTCCTTTGGGGGCTTCTAAAAAGCACAGGCAAGCGTTGTGCAGTGGGCTTCTATTTTGTCTGCTCTGCTGAGCATTCTATTTTAGGAATTTGAGAATTTCATTTTACAAAGTACGTATATATGACCAGTGTGCTGATAAAACTTACAATTAACTCAACAGTTACATTCACTCCATACATGAATCAATTCCAATTTCTTTCATGATTTTCGCTGGTCAATAGAAAAGAGTCGTTAAGTTATTTTCATTGTAATTGTTACTTGATAATCTTATTGATGTTGAAAGGGGATTTGACAACATACATGTACATACCTGCAGAATATTTGTAGATGCCTACATTGTAAAAGCATTACAGTAAGTGGATTATGCATGAACAATGTGTACTTAACTATGTAAAAGTACATCAAGTCACAATGCAACACTTAAGTCATTATTGATTCTCAAAAAGAAGGATCCATTCATAGTGAATTAGGAGAAGAATGAATCCCTTTTTTTTCTTACAAATGTAACATGGTGTGAAGTTTGCACTGGTTTATGGCTTGTACAGGCTGTCAACACAACTAAGTGGAGTGTTTTGACCAGTGATCAAGTAGTCAAGGGCATTTGGCTTGAGTTCAATTGTTGGAAGAGTGTAGGTTTCAGGTCCTGTTTTAGTGTGAGGGGCACATGGTATCAAGAGCTGGACACTTAACTGTAGGTCCTGTTCACTTCATTAAGATGTCAGTTTGCTGGCTGTTGAAGGAATTCCAGCTTTAAAATATGTTCCCAAACAAATCCTGTGCTCCATCTTTCATCAGGCTAGAAAGAAATAATTTGACAGGGCATACTCCTATTATAGTCTTAATTATCAAGACCTTCATAAAAAAATCCTCACTTAGTGACTTACTGTATACAAAGGGATTGACATTTATTCTGGACCGCAGGCCTGAGGCCAGTGATGTTAGCATTGGGCCAGTAAACTCAAGATCAGACAAGTCCAGTGGTCTGGTGTTTTTCAATTGAATAAATATCAATACTTCACTGTGAAATACATGTTTCTTTAATATATCATTATAAAATTATGTTAAATGCTAACTGATTAATGAAGCATACTTACTGTCCAGGACAAATGAGATAAAATGTTCTCAGTGTTTGTTCAAATATAAACCGTTTAGTTTAACTTTATAAATGTTAAACTTTGATTTTTCTCATTCTGATTCTGGTCCAGAACAAGTTTGGCTTTCAAGGCCTGTGGTCTTGTCGATTTTCCCCCAAATTTGAGCCCTGTTATCACTTTAGTAATAACATGAACTGATAAAATATTCTAATTTTGGATTAGAGTGTGAATAAATTTTGAGTAATGTAACATGGTCTGTTCGTAAACCATTAGTAGGCAATTACCACATGGGGTTGTGTATAGCATTATGCTTCAACACTTAATAGGTTTCAAACTTGACCCAAATCTTGCAAGTTTTGTCAAAGCATGCCAAGTTGGAACCAGTCCTAATGTTTTCTACTTCATGTTTATGTTTTGTTTTAAAAACTGTAATCTGGGCACTTTAAATGGTTAAAGTTTCAGATTGTTTTGAATTTAAAGTTGAAATGAAATGTGTAAAATTGTAATTTTTGTATACAAATGACCTTATTTCACACAAACATGTAGGCCTATTGACATGAGGAGAATCTGGATAAATAAAAGTGAACACATGTCCTTAACGTGTAGGGTACCCCACACAGTAATGAACACTGCTTTTAATACAGGTTGTTGCACTTCTTCATTAAGAGAAGCAAAGGATGTAGAGTATCAGATGTCATCCTGCTCAGCATATCATAAACAAGATATCATTCAGAAAACCCAATACAAGTCACCATATGGGATAACTGCAAGATTTGAAAAGCTAGTCAATTTGTTAATTTGTGTAATTTGCGGATTTGCAAACCATGTATCCTTGCATACTGTCATCACTAAATGTCTAGAGATAATAATTAATCGCAGTGAACTGTAAGGGCATGTACACACATGTTCTATTCTGTCCATTATTGTGTGCATACACGTACGTAGCTTGTTGGACCATTTCCAAATTACAATTGATCACTACAAGTACTGTGTCACTACAAGGGCTAAAATTACATCAGAGGTATAAACCATTGGAATGAGAACAAATTGGCAACTGTCCAAACACTTTGTAAGGGCAACCCATCATAATCATCCACAACAATTGTATGCTAAACTGAATATTTAGTATTCAGAAGCTTGTAGGTAGGTCATCTGCTCCTCACACAAAGGGTGGAGAGGCGTCATCAGTGACTTGCAATTGTATGTACACTACTTCTCCCTGCCTCCTGTATAGGTTGGTTAATTTGTAAAGGTTGATGTCCTGACTGAACAATGTGCCAGGCAATGCCAGGAGTCTTGCATGGGGCTGTATTATGTACACAGCTGAGTTCATAAGGTCAAGGTTTACTGGGCTAAAGCCATCAACCAATCACCATAGCAGCAGTGTGCGCTTGCAAACTACTGTCGTGTTTGTTTTAATAAGAAAATGAAATACATGGCACCTGTCAAACCCTGGTCAAACCAAGTTCAAATCTCTATCTTGTGAACTTTTCTTCATATTTTTGTGACCGGTTGTGTGATTTTCTACTCAAAATGTAATGGGCAGTTTTTAAAATGTGGCTTTCTATACTTTGTATTTCTTGTAGTGTATGTGCATGGACATTAAACTACACAGTGATTTATGAATAACCTGTGTAATGAATCAGGGTAATTTATCAAACAAAGTCCATTTTGGTTTGTATGTTATTTACTAAATACACAATACATCCACTGTCAACATTTACAGCAGAAATGTGCATAGTTTTAGCACACAATTTAGTTTGTTAATTATTTACTTTTACATTTATTTGCTTTCATTTTTCAAAAAGTGCTCTTCGATTGCTGGATCATAAAAGCAAAAATTTACATATTGTTAGAAATGCAACCTGGTAATAGACTGTATCGAATATGACGTTACCTTGCAATGTGACCCACAACATGGCGTCTGTGAACGTGTGTGTGTGTGCGTGTGCCATAGTAATCAAACCAAGAACGCTGAGAGCATGAAAGTGGCCATATCATAGGACAGGCCGTATGCGCGTCTAAACATGCACACGCTCACAGACGCCATGTTGTGGGTCACATTGCAAGGTAACGTCATATTCGATACGGTCTATTGTATCATCACAATGTACCAAACTTAGTTCGGCTCGAGTAGTGTCAACTAGAAGATGATGTACAAAGGCTTGAATTAGTCTTTGGACCAGTGGCCAGAGTCTAGTAATTGAAACAATGAGCCAGTAACCCCACAACCAAACAAGTCCTGCAGTCTGTTTTTTTCCAAACACATGGTTTTTAAACATTTATTAAATGCACCATTAACCTTTTTAAGTACATACCGCCTTAAAAACCCAGCAAAATAATATTAAAACTTAATCATTTTTAACTATTTGATCTTTGAAAAAAATTAATAGTTTAGTGACATTTCTGAGTATCAAGACCCATAGTCTAGTGGTCTTGTGGGGATTTTCTTGAATCTTGAGTGCTGATGTATTAGTCTTGCAGACATTATTTACTTCATGGAGACGAGAGACACAATTGCCTTCATGCCCCTGGTCTCCGCCTCAGTGCTCCTTGAAGTGTTCCAGTACAATTTTTCACTTCATGAGCATTGCGATGTTCTTAAAGGTAGAACTGCCTTGCACTTAAAACAAGTACCATGCCTTTAGTACTGTTTT
The DNA here is from genome assembly GCA_032357145.1 of Evasterias troschelii. NCBI lineage: Eukaryota > Metazoa > Echinodermata > Asteroidea > Forcipulatida > Asteriidae > Evasterias > Evasterias troschelii. Next base: position 412,991 of record JAUELU010000041.1, on the reverse strand, counting down.
GGGGTGGACAATTATCCAAACCATATTACTTTCAAGGGATTCCTTTCTCAAGATATAGTTTACTATCAACAGCTACAGTGATTCTTATCAAGTAAGTTTGTATGGTCATAAACCTGTTAAGTATTTACCAATCTATAGCCCTACCTTATAGTCTGTTTTCCCAACTGTACTTGCATTTCCCTTTTTGTTAAACCCATTTTGCCCATTTTTCCTTTAATAGGTTAGAGACAATTTACTTATTAAATCATTAATGATTGTGGACACTCTATGTATTCTTAGCTAAGGTGTAGAGTCCCACCTCGTCATCAGTATTTATTGTTGTATTATGACATCTCACTCTATTATATTACATATAGCATTATCTAACATGTGTTGACATTTATGTGAGAACGTACTTTGTGACCCAATCATGAACTAGCAGTTCCATGAATAACAAGCACTTGGTGTTGTTAGATGGACAATAAAAGCCAGGCTATCTTTCATCAGTGGAAACAATCTATTGTTCTCCCTGCAGCAGTACATTTTATTGGATACTTGCCAATATTTTTCGCCTACGCTCAATCTGAACCCTGGAATGTACACAGTTTGGGTATGTAACGTACAAGTGCCAGTACAAGTGGGTACCATGCCTGTACATTTATACACAAAATATGCAAAAAGTAAGGGTATCAATTGAGTTTTGCGGATTGTGTTACTGCTGTATTGACAATGTTTTATTAGTCATTGAACTCTATATTGTGTACCTTGTTGAGACCAAAGACAAAGGTAACAAAAGTCCACGACAAGGAAGTTTAAAAAAATAAAGGGTGTGTACAACATTAAAACATTGGTAAAATTGAAAATATAAATGTTCATAGATTTACGCATAATTTGTAAAACTTCCTTCAAACATTTTTGCCTGAATTGCTTTAGTTTTTGAAAAATTAGTACACGTAAATCAACTAGTTTTGGTCATGCCAGACTGAAATCCAATGTTTGAAAACAGTGAAAACAGCTTTTTTCTTGTGACTCCGATAACTGGTTGTGCTGTAACTTTCACAGTTATTTTATGTCAGGTCACACAACGTGCATATACTGGTCTTTGACAAAATGTTGGCTACATGTATGTGTTTTAAAGAAAGAGGGATGCATCGTTGTAAGGATTAAAACCAAATTGTAAATGAATTATTGTTGTTGGGATCCTTACACTATCTCTTGCTATCAGCCATAAGTACATATTGCATGTTACATGACATGCACAAGTTTGCTGTATGTTTTTCGTTTTGAAACTGCATCATCTGTCAAAATTCTTTTAAAGAAAAATATATAAAAATAAATATATAAATTCTTTTCGTAAAAATTGGGTCATGCAACCTTAAATTTGTATTTTTATTAGATTTTCTGAAAATTTGCACAGTACCAACACTGCCCAGGGATTAAATTTTATTTGAGTTTATTTTTATTTGCTCAATATGGGTAAAAGTCCTCCAGGTCAAAATGAACACAAAACTTGCCAGAAAATGATTTTATCAATCAGTCAGTCTACCCTCAAATTTAATTACATTTTCCAAGCCTTGACCATTTGGTTATTATTTGCAACTGTTCCATCTTAAACTGTTGGAGCTGTAAGCAGTCATTCCAGGAAAGCTGATAAAGTTACTGACCTAGAAACAATATTTGGGTTACAAGAAGCTTTGGTAATCCACCGGAAATATTGGCAGTTTAATTACTTCCACTAGATTGCTACTTGAGTTGGACATAAATAATGTGCTTGACTTGTTGGTTTATGTGCGGTTCATGTACACTGTGTGCAGTCAGTTGAATTATTCTAAACTTTTCTTGATGCTTTACTGTGTTGAACATGTTGAATACACTTTATGTGCAGTAGTTTTTCAGTATTACTACAAAGACAGGCTTTGTGTTTAGTCCTTAACTTTGTCAGTGACTAGCCAGTGAGGCAAGCTAGATTGTCATTTCACTAGTCCACCAGCTTTTTCATTAGTAATAGTAATAATAGTCTTATATAGCTCAAGTATTATCTACCAATACATGTAGATACTGAAACAAACAGAAACATTTTAAGACAGGTTTTGAATTTGATTGAATTATGATGGAGCACCTCTTAAGGTTTACAAGGTTCTTGGTGAATAGGAATGCTTTCCAGCGCTGACCTTGCTAGCTGGACCTCTTTTAAATTGCCAGCAGACCACTGTTAAGAGAGAATGTGGAAGACCTCCTTATCAAGTTTTATTTTACAACTTGACAAGTGGTGAATTGGTATAGAGTTCTATACATGTACTTGCCTGGTGTAAATTATGTGATTGATTTACGTATGCATACAGTCACGTGTACGTTATGCATTCAATGGTAATTTCTCCGACCTGTGGTGGGCGAAGCACAATAATGGCACACTGCCAACAAGTCAATCCTATTGAACTCAATTCACTTGGGAGTCAGTTTCCCTCTATGTTATGTACATGTAGTATCATACGTAATCAAGGTGATGCGCCCACACTTACACGCTCATCAATTCTTCACAAACAGTTTGACTTCCAACATGGCAGCCCATCGGCAGTCAGTGTGATGACAATTACAAGGCGTCTAGAATTGGTAACCATTTTAAAAATACCTTTCATCGCTATCATAATAAATTATGAATGGAAGCAATGAAGGTTAAAAACAGAGTTCAGGGCTCCAGATGCCCACTGGACTGCTATGCGGCGGGCCAGTAACTTCACATGTAAACAAGTCTTGCGTGTCCAACCCCCCAACCCCCCCCCCCCCCCCACCCCCCCAAACCTAGGAAAGAGTGGGCTAGTTGGTTGCAGTCCTCAAATCTATAGTGTAACTTAACAAAGAAACTTTATAATAATATATCTGATTTTCGGTAAGGGTTGTTTAAACCATTATAACAAAAATTGTGAAACCCATTTCCAATTTTTATTTTTTTTTAAAACAAAGCTGACAGTAAAATATAATATAGGACCTTTCTTCTCTTAAAACTATCCAGGTAGAGTGATTGACATCTCTTTTGACATGTGTCATCTCTTAACCCTGTACAACTTGTAATACTTTTTACTTTGTATGCCACACTGGTTTTGTGACTGGGTACACTGTTCTATTTTAATGCTGCGATGGTTGTTGGTACCCTGCACCATTCAGAGATCGCTTGTTCTCAATTTAGATTGGAATTGGTGGAATTACTTCAACTGTTAAACAGATGTCACAACTTTTATTTAGCCATTTAGGAAAATATACGTAAATGGACAAGCCTACCTTTGACCCCTCTGAGATATCATAAAGCCTTGCTTATAAGGGTGATTCAGATAATGTTTGACATTGGGAAATGTTTTTTTGTGGTATGGTTGCAAGTACACAAACAAAAACACCTATCACCTGGTTAAGACAGGCACTCCAGAGTCGCGCCAAACCAAATTATTGAATTAAGTACATGAAAAGAATTGACGTCTGAAACAGTTAGGAGCAACTGGACGTGCTAGAAGTTCAAAGATCGGCTGTTACAGCCATTCAGAACGACTCTGGAGCATCTTGTTTTCAGACCTCAATCTTGTCATGAGCCAAACCTAGTTCAATATATATGTTTTTATATGGTAATTAGGAGAAAGGTTGCTAAATACTATATTTCTAAGCATTCTTCTTCTCCATTAAGCTACATGTATCATGGAGGCTTTTTTAGCATATACTGCTCTCCAATCCCTGTATTGTTAACTACAAAGTATTGGTTGTTCTTGTGTTCTATTTCCATCTAAAGTTTGCCAGTTTGAAACCAAATTTGGAGCCACTTGGAGTTGCTCCTAATCTGTTTGGTTAGGTGCGACTCTGGAGTGCCTGTCAGAAATGGGTGTAAGTTTCACATAGTATTACAAAGCCCGCTGTCCACACACATGAAGTTGGGGTGTAATGCTTCAAAGGGCCCCAAATTAATTGAAAGTTAAGGAAACAAAGACATTAAAGCAAAGGTGCAAGAATTACACCATTTATAAGTTGTTACTAGTTTAAGTTATAAGTTGGTACTATTTTATCACAGCATCCAAAAGAAATATCAGATTTTCCTTTTTGCTATTAGCTCCTAGAGTCAGGCTATGTCAACTGGCTTTAGATCTCAAGGGTCTTTCTCAGGATACTTACTGATCCCAGACGCACCACCTTCTGGACATGTTGAAGGAGATATACTTTTACACTCGTGTCTATGGAATGGTGCCAGTGCTGCTGCCATTATTACTATTTGTTTGGTAAATCATAAAGAACAACACAAAAAACAAAAAGAGCAATACGCTATAAACAAAACAATAAGCCAGTAGCGCATGCCTGGAATTTAAAAAGTTGACTAAACAGCTGTGACTAAACAGCTGTGACTCAAAAGCCTTGAACTCCGATGCCAATGGCTGCATAACATGTTTTATGAACAATATTAAGTTGTTTAAACTCAAAATATGATATATATTAGACAACATCAAAAACAGGCCTTTACATGTATGTTAAGATAAGAAAATTACACCAATTCCTAAAATAACTAAATTTAAAAAAAATAATAATAATAATTATGTTCGTTGTAAACAATCTGCTGTTTGGATTTTGTAGTTCTATGCACTATGTACCCATGAGGGTCAAATTAACATTTTCAATGGGTTAGGTTTCCCATTGTAAACCTACTTTTCAAAAGGCCAGCAAGTGTCTAATGAATCATGTTTGACTGGATCAATCATCTTACCCGAGTTAAAATTGATATTGCAGATTCATCATGCAGTTGCTGTTACTTTGACTTATGGAAGACTAATTGAAAGTATTAATGTTTGAGCGTCTAGTTCTTACATACCACATTACAACAGGTCCCTTGCATAGGCCATTTTAGAATCCATGGCTAGGGCTTTGGCTTTGGCTTGAGCTCTGTCTACCTGTTTGAAGTCTGTATCTTTTTCTAAATAGCTGACTGAGCCTCAGCCCTATTCCAAGCCTAATAATTAGCTGTTGCAAACTGCTTACAAACCAAATGAACATATGGTATAAAAGCAAATAATAGGTAATGTCCTGACGTTTCACCCTAGCAGAGTCTTTCCCGTAAACAGGTATACTTGTGTAACAGAAGCAGTCAATTGAATATTGAAAAGAAAAAGAGAGGCAGAAAGCACACAGAAAAAGCAAGGAATATTAAATAAAGGAAGGCCCTAATTAAATGGATGCCATACTTGCAAAGAAGAACCCAACAATAGAATGGAACCATAAACACTGGATCTGATTCTACAATGGCTGAATTAAAAAATGTATAATAATTTAATACCTGCTTGCTGATAACTTTATTGTAAAGAACTTTAACAATAACCAGGGTTGAATGTCCCAAGATGTTACATTATGTTTACCCTGGATGGGTTGCGTGTTGTAAGGTCCAATCTATTGTAACAGAGTCAAGTACAGACTTTTCAAGGCTGTGTATTGACTTGCGTACACGAAGTTCACTCCCTACACTACCTTGGATTATGGTGAAACTATTGACAAGATGTTTATGTTGAAACCTCTACTGAAGTGACCTACATTCCAGGGCATTCATTACCCTTGGCCTAGGGTCAACAAGCTTCCAGGAAAGGGGCAAACAGTTAGCGTGGGTAGTTCATTTGGCATCTGACCAATCCAATCCTCCAGGAAGGGATGATGATGGGTAGTCAAGAAAAACCTTTCCTGTCTGAAAGTGAGAAGTGAGATGCTTTTAATTCTCAAATGAATACAAGTGTACAAAAGAGAATGAGTGCAGTACATGGGCTCATGCATGATGTATTACTAAATTGTATGTAACTGAGTTATTAGCATACCAGTTTGTATTCTTTGTCACTTTGATATCCACATATTGACAAGTACAGTTTGTTTTTCACCTACAAATTGTCTTTTTTATGTAAAGGGCTCGAATGAGGGGATTATGGGAATCCACAAGCCCACAACGCTTGCAGCTAAACATTTTTACTGGACCAGTAAAGACCAGACTCAAAATGGGAAATAAATGTCTACACAGTTTAATATGTTTTTATTCGACTGAGCACAAAGAGAAGATTTATGGGTAAAAAGATACTTTGATACTCTGAGAGCATTTCAAAAACATTTATTTATTTATTTTATTTTTGGGGGAAATATATTTCACAGTGAAATATTATTTTGTTTAAACCACACAAGACTGTTGGTTTAATATTAATAGTTATTTCTGAGTAGTTATTGTATCTGTTCAATACTGAACAATACCAAGGGCCGATTTCACAAAGAGTTAAGATTGATCGTAACTGCAAATCCATGGCAGTTGCTTAGCAAAGAGTGATGTCACAATGCAAATCACTATGGTAATACTGATAACTCATCGACCCATTTGTGAAATCGACCCCAAGAGGTGTTTTAAAAATGCTATTTATGTGCAAATTTATAAAAATTTATATTTTCAACCTTATCAATGTTGTTAACACCCTTTAAGTTTATATCTTGTGAGTAAAGTCCTACTTTTTGAGTAGGATGTACACAGATGGGACACATGGTCATTCAGCTGAATGAAATGAATGAAATAATATTATGAAATGACTTTCATGAGTGACTAAGTCTTAACAATACTGCCAATTCAATGGCTCCAAGCATCACCATCGCCCTTGCCCTTCGGCTTCCTGCATTTGGCCAATTTCATAGTGCAGCTTAACGCCATGGTAAGCAACGTTTCGTAGTAAATTAGTGCAGTAAAATGTGCTTTATAAATGCGTAAACATATTTCTTAGGTTGGAAAGAAACTCAGGCAGCCAGCTGGCACAGGACACACCATGGATTTGATTTGATTGCTTACAGTAAGGGTCTGAAGATTAGCACGTCTTTTCCGTATACTTTCAAAATGCAGCAGTATACTTCTTTCTTTTTAAAATTGTATTGCATGCAAGTTTGCCCCAATCAAGGCTAAAAGCCAGTCTTGGTATGGGGGCTAGAAGAAGACAAATATAAAATTCTACTTGTATGGGGGTTCTCATTCAAGCCTGTTCAGGATCTAGATGAAGGACTGGTGTGGGTGCTTCCAACTGTGGACACACTTAGTGTGCTCTGGTTGTGCTATCATTACACATGTGTTGATTGATTTGGTGCAAGTTAAACAAAAAACATTCTTTGTAATAATTGGCATGGATTGCCTCCTTGAACAGCTTCACTGTGGGCAGCTCACAGAAAGTGCATCCGAATCTCTCGATGTCATTGGCCAGAAGCTGTGTTTCTATCAGAAGCTGTGTTTGTATGTATTTATTGATGAGCTCAGTTGTTAAAAATGGAAATGGCTCAGCAAGCACAAAATCAGCCATTAAGCAGCTCAATGAAATCAGGCGTTGGTTAGAAAATAAAGCAGAAGTACATGTAAGTGGACTAAATCATCATTGAATGACATCTGCTGTGTAGAAGTCATGCAACACATGATAATAATACAAAATAATAATATTAATAATAACTCATTTATAACACGCCATCTGTCCAAGACACTAATCTATTCCGAGGTGCAGTACACACAAACATAAGCAACACAAGAGATAAATTACTAAGATACAAATCATACAGCCAACAAATTTACGCATAATAAAGGTCACACAGGAAATCTCTGCTGACTGTCCATTGCACAAGTAAATTGCTTACAAATATCCACTTTGATTATGTTTGTTTTGTAAACTGATGAGTGACCGGTGTATGGGTCGACACAATTCACCTGACATTGTCATCACAATAATTTTGGTTGTGCCATTTTGGGAGTCATTGTCCCCATGGGTATTGTCACAGCCCAAGTTTTTGCTAACCGAGGTTTGGAAAACTATGGGAAGCCACAAATTCTAAGCAAAAACAGATTGGCACAGTAACGATGTTACACAAATACTCAAAAAGAGTGTTGCATTTGTTGAAAACAAAGCAACCAATCTTGGGATGAATGTTTTTTCTTTCATTGAAAGTTTGCGGAAATGTTAAATTTGGTTACTACATCTGTTAACACCATTGATTCTGTTGCTAACATTCTGCAGTCCATGTCAACCAGAACGATTTGCAGGTGTTTGACACACTTGTGTGTTAAGCAGTGTGTACTATTCAACTCCCAAAATGGAAAGGAAGCAACATGTGATGTGCATTTTAGGTTTCACGCATATTCATTAAAAACATCGTGGGTAAAATTTATTAAGTACAATCCGGCGTTTTTCAAAATCAGGTGCAGTGTTATCTTTACACTTCTCCGGCAATCCCTTGGAAAGGGGAAACATCACGTGAATGCTGGAACGACGAACAAACTGGCACAATGGTTTTATGTTTATGAAATATAATTTTAGAAAATTAAATGTTAAACATTTACAATTGAGATTATCATAGAAGAGTCATTTTGGAAAAAAGAAAAACAAAAATGCGAATGGGAATATGCCGCCCAGAAAAATCCTAAAGACACACTTTTGCGAATTATCTCCATACCCTGTCTCTCTTTCCTTCCCCTTCTTTTTTTTCTTATTTTTTCGGGGATCCTCTTTGGGGTAATAGGAAACCATAACGTTCAGACTTGAAACTTTTGTAAATTTTTATGAAAATGATAACTGTGAAAGTTCAGCCGGAAAGTAAGTGTCATCGCTGTTGCATATAATACACATTTTAGTTTGTAAAGCATTGACAAACATCATAGGCCTATAAGGTAAAAAATAAAATAATAAATGTTCAGTTTCCTGTTACATGACATTTTAAAATGGCAGGGTCGATAGGTCGGAAAGTTGTTTTTGTGTTATCGTTTGGCGAGTGTGAAAAAATACCCCTCTTTGCCCGATTCAACTCAACCCCAAAATAACAGTGAAAAAAAACTGCTCCGAAATCCATCAAAGACCTCTTCAGTATACTTTAAACTCACATGTGGTACGCAGGAGATGTTTGTGGTTAATATGGAGGTATGATTGTGTCAGACATGTTTCAAAAAAAGATAAACTTTTGGCTAAAACTAAGCCTGATCAACAGGTTTGCACAACGAATTTGACAAACTCTGTAAGTTTGGCAGCTGAATCTGCTGATTCGGCATACTGCGTGCAATCTGCTGACTGTGCCAACTGGTAGACTGCGCTCAACGTGCACCGGCGTCGTGTACACACGTGCGCGCCGTTTCGCTGGGTACTGTACACAAAATCATCGGTAAAAATGTCTTGATGTGTTCTGTATTTTAGTTCAGTTTCGTGAACAAAATGTTAAGTTGGTCAAAGTATATCAGATACATGAGGTAAAAAAAACCTGGGGGGACGGGACATTTGATATAGTGTCCCCCACCACCCTCAAAAAGTGGGGGGGATGTGTCCCCCCCGTCCCCCAGGATTGACCCCCATGTGCACAACTCTCGACCAATGACAAGTTTTGTAAGGGGTTTATACATGGAGGGATGTTAAAGGAAGCAGTAAGACTTCTGTTGGCTCTGTGAAATATCATACCTGAAATGATGGATTCAGTTGTTTGGGTTGATAGTCTTTTTGTAGAGAATATACTTTGTACAAAGAATCTCTTCACTATGTGTATGCTTCATTCATAATACATTATGAGTCGTTATGAAGCTTGTCATGTTTATCTGTCCTATTCATCATGTCTTCACATCATAATAACGTAGGGATGATTTATAGGTTGCTTAATGTCATGTAGAATGTGTGTAGATCTCTTATCCACTTTGATACCCTTCTGATAAGCAGTAATTACTCAATCATCAACTTGGAAGATTCTCTAATTGCTACATTAAAGTCACATTGCTGTATCAGAAAAGCATGTCAATTATTACGAAAAAAGAGTATTGGCAAGGTTCTCTCCAGGATTTTCCAATCGGGAAAGGGGGGGGGGGTTGAGGGGGCATTCTGGACCCAAATTTTACAAGTTTGGCTGAAGTTCACTGATTTGAAACAAGGTCCTTGGAATGATTTTTTAATCAGTGACTATGTTTTGTTTTAAGTGCTCTTCTGTGCAACTTAAAGCATTTTAATTGATATAATTGTTTATGATTTTTGTGAATTTGATTTTAAATCTATAAATATTTGTAAACAAAAATTACATTTGTTGTGTATCGGCCGCCTTTTGTGCATATGGACCCACAGTTCAGCCTGATAATGCTATTTTGTGCATTGGAGAACACTAACCCGCTTAAGCCGGGTTCATACTTCCTGCGAATGCGAATGCAAAGTGAATTTTACATCACAGCTCTGTTTTTCGCTGCTAATATTTTGCAGGAGTTGAGCACAAGTCAACTCTCCCGAATTATTTGTTGTGAATTTGTGACATCAAAATTCGTATCGCATTCGCAGGAAGTACAAACCGGGCATAGTGTTATTTCAATTGTCGGATTGTTTTCAATGTTTTTCCTTTCTTACTTTTTGTCTCCAGCACCTCTCAACAAACCTCAGGTACTACCTCAATACATAGAAGCAGTTGAGAATGGATCAGCTAGATTAAGATGTGATTATTCAGGACACATGTATCATCCAGTTCAGTGGAAGAAAGACGGAGAGAAGTTGGCAGAAAGTCGCAGGTACTTTATATCAAATTCATATAATTTATTTCTATTATCAGTTTCTTCAAAAATAGAAATAGTAACAGGAAGTTTAAAATTTCAGCTACTTTCCCTTATCAAATATTGTTGTGGAATTAAAAGAGTGTGTTTTTGTGCACCCTTTTTCTTATCTTGTGATTTAAAAAACAGTTATGGCTATTTTCATTATACTTACTTTATCCAGCCCAACCCATTAAAATCTAAATGCATGTTTTGTCTGATTCTGATGGACTGAGTACTGCACTAGTTTATAAACTGACATGGGATCAGGCATATTGCCATAATCAGAGTCCAACAGATTCAGTATTTAGCTAATAAGTGGTCTTGGACTGAGGACTGCACTAGAGAACTGATAATGCTTTACATGGGATTAGGCATACCACCATGACTGAGGACTGCTTTTGTTAATTGATGATGCTTTATAGGATTAGGCATGCTAGTAAAGCGAGGACATTCCTGCCCTTAAAAAAAAACATAAAACAGAACTTTATAAAGATCAATCACACACAATTAAGTAATATTTGTTGTCAGGTTTTTGTTATTGTACAAATTTAAAAAGTTTATCATTTCCTTCCTGGCAAATTTCATGTAGTGTTGACAATTTCTAACACCATTTCCATTTCATTCTTATATGACAGTATGAATAGCGCCTGGCTCCATAAATTTGCCTTACAATGAGTTTGAAAACGTCATGAAAACTTCCTCAATCAATCATTTTTGACACCCTCAACAAAGCTGATTTGGATGGCATGTTCATGCTTGACAAAGATTTAATGCAAGGTAGTGCTTTGCTGCTACACTTGGCAACCGGTTTATACATGTACATGTAGGCCATTGTTATGTTAAATATTAGAACCAATTCAAATACATAGTATGTACTTGCTCTCACTGGAACCCATCTGTCACCGTTCTTCGTTAGAAATACATGGCAAAATATCTGGCTTGAACTTGAGCTCTTTTCAGAGCCAGCATTCCACCAAAAGGAGATTAACATTAGGTTATAGGCTGAGGATGTGGGTGTAGTGTGGCGGAGCCTGGATGGGCAAAGCCTACCACCGTACTGGTAATAGTTTACATTAATTGGGGGGTGGGGTGAAGCTAAACCATTGCAATACTGATATGTTGCACAACAGTCTTAACTTTGGGGAGGAGTCACCTCCAATGATAAGTTATTGATAATAAACAACAAGATCGCAATATTTTATACATCACTGAAATAGGAGCAAAGGTGCTAATAGACTTCACACTTACTTGATAGATGGAAAGTGGTGCTGAGAACACCGGCTGGAGAAGCAAACTAAAATTTAACTAAAAAAAGAAAAGAGAAGGGCTTCGCCTCAAAAATGAATTGTGACCAACGCCCCACTCTCTGCACCAAATGTTGTATTGACAACTTTACCATATTTGGGGTAATATTAGGCTATCAAAGTAGAAACCATCCAAAGGGGGAAGTTTGTTAATTGTGTATTTATGCAAATTAACTGGTTTGGTTAAACTTATATACAAGTAGGTGCACAAGATTGCTAGCAGCAAGTTTACTAGTAACAACTTTGCCTGTATCATCCACACCATGCAAAGCTTTAAACATCACTTTTCAATATTGTGAACATACATGCCATCTGAACTAATTATTTCTTTCTAAAAATCACATGCTAATAACTGAAAAGAAACCCATATTTCTTAGAGCTGCTAAACCAGTTCGCTGCGGAGGACACAATAACATGTAGCATACTTACGCAACACGCAGCGATGCCAGTCTCGAGACTGGCATTTAAGTTTCTGTGCATGTTTGGCTGTAGTCATTTCAGCATGACTTGTGAGATGAGGCACTGTGGCGGATTGCAACTGTTTCACAGAGTCTCTGTAGTTATGGCATGGTGCCTTGTATAAAGGCACTGCAAATGAAGATTAACTCTTAGGATTGATTTGTGCCTTATGCCTTCATCAAAGACCTGTTCTTTTCAAGCTTTTGTGAAGGTGTTTTATACTGTTCTGTAATGAGGCATTTCATCTCTCTTCAAGATGCTGTCTGTTGGTCCGGGCGTGGGTGGATGATCGGCCATTACCAACGTGTTATGTCTTACATAATGGTCTTATTGTGTTTCTGAAACAAAAGTACCAAACAAAATATACATTAATACTAGATGCAAATGTTAATGAGAGAACATCTTTGTATGTGTGTCCAAACAGTTGCATCGTTGTATCTGTTTATTTGTTACTGTTTTTATCCTGTGAAATGTTTTAATGAAATGAAATGAAATGAATTCATGGAATAGTCGTTGTATGGAACTGCAATATGAGTAGTGAGTGTGCCCTAGCATGCATTATACTTTTTGCTGCACATACGAGCATAGAGTTGAGACATAGAGTTGAGACATTTTCATGAAGCAAACTGTCAGTATGTATCGGAATTGTTTGTGTCCCTAAGGTACAGACCAGACCTGGGCACCGGGTGAAATGTTTTTGAAGTTCAAGTAAATCTTTGCACCGTTCTTAAAATAGCATGAACTGTAACCTAGTTTTGTTTCTCTTTCTTGCTTTTTACCAGATACACATTACTCAGTGAAGGAATCCTACAGATTTACCCAGTCCGCCGTCAGGATGCTGGTGAATACCAGTGTATCACTGGTAACCAGGCACACCCCCAGACGTTTAGTAACTCTTCTCAGGTGGTTGTCCTTGAGCACTGTGTGAATGCATCATCTGGATGTAGAGAAGATCTGATCCTAGCAGGCCCTAAGAATACCCTGCTAAACTTACCAGAGAGAGTAGTGTTAGAATGTTTGTCTGCAGGAAACTGGGTCAATATCACATGGAGTTGGACAGGTTAACAAACAAACTCATTTTATTTGTCTTGTAATTTTGGTCCAAGATTCGCTTCTTACACTTTATCAGATTTTGTCAATTAAAGGCAAAGTATACCTAGTTGGTTTTGGGAATCGTTCGGTTGTTTTAATCCTATATCAATAAAGATATATACAATAAAACTAACCCATGGAAAATTCATTTGAAAAAGTGGCACTGCTTTTGATAAATTGCCGAAAATCTGGAGCGGTTATGCCCAGGCAGGAAGAATATTCCACAATATTGGAATACACAATCTGAGAAACGTTTCATGCAGAAACATTTCTCAGATTGAAATGTTTTTGAGTCCCTCTCTCTAAAACAATGTTCCATTGAATAGAAGGGAATTGTTTCTCCAAATGTTATACATTATAAACAACTACAGTGTTCTTACCGAGAAGGTTTTATGCTCATTAACTTTTGGAGCAATTACCAAAGGTATACCCTCCCTTTAATACACTTACCAACAAATATAAATATAGCATGTCAAAACATGTACCAAGAAGGATACAGGCAGTTTAATCAGGGGTTCAATAATAAGGTTTACCTCAAGGTTTAGAACTTGTTTTGGGAGACTTGGACTGATATGTTGAATCATATAATTGCCCATGATGTTGAAAACCAATGATTATCAATGAACATGTTTGATCTGTTAAAGAAACAGCACCATGTATCACAATAATGGAAGATTAATGGAAGATTTGCTCCATTTCCCATGGAGGTAGAAGGCGCTTTGTACCACTATGTATATTGTTATAGGAAACTTCCTAACTAGGTTTAGTTAATGTTAACCTGAAACAAAAGAATGAAAGAGATTAATCTTTGACGGACAGGTGGGAAACAGCTGCCGTCTGGAAGGAATGGTCTCCTTGGACATAGCAACCTTGAGCTTACTGACCTATCTCCAAGAGACAGTGGTGTTTATACCTGTACAGCTACACACAGAGAGTCAGGCAATACTACTACAGCAAGTGCAAGGCTGCAAATTACTGACTACTGTAAGTTGGCCAATTTTAAACCTGTTGGCATCTTCCCCCTAAAAAATAACACTGCAAACATTGGCAATAGTCAGTACAACTTCTTTTAGTCAACAGAGGAGACACATGTGGTCATACTTTTCATTATTTTTTTTGTTCAGAATTTTTACACCACTTTTTTTCTTAATGCATGTAGTAAGAATGCCATATAGAGATTTTGAGTAATGCTTGTTGGTTGGTAGATCACTTTATCTAAGTACAACATGTGCGTGTGAATTTCTGTCTGGTGCATCATTGCCCTGCCCAAATAAACTTCAGTATAATACAGACAACTTTTTTACCCATTACCAAAAGTGGAGGCAAAAGACACTTTATTTTTAAATAACATACCTTTCAAATGAATTACTTCAGATCTGAAGTTTGTACTGTGTGCATGCATGTTGTAGGGCCGTGTGAAAAAAATATTATTAGTTGTTCAACTTCCTTTCTTTTTAATTTCTGCAGGTTGGTCCGGAAGTTGTAATTACAAATCTTTTCATTAGGTCAGGGTTGTTCGAATTTGCTAGTCAGGTGGGAAACGCAACTTTGTACATGGCCTTTAGATGCCTTATAGGAGTTGACTGTAATTTCAGGCGTGTTGATTTGTTTATTTGAAAGGAAATCTTCCAATTGAGCGATCAGTCAAATAATTAATCATCATCACATGATATCTAAGCATTGAAATATACCAGAGTACAGTATGATATCGTACAGTGAATCAATCGTAACACTAGCTGATTGCATTACATTCCAATGTCATTCAACCATTAAAACAAACTTTGAATTTGCTCGGCTCTAAATAATGTCTCAACAAGGTTATATACTGTATAAATGATATGTATGGCATTCATACTTGTTTGTTGTTAATATTTGTGAACATTTCTCCCAATGTTTTTAGATCCACCTATCTTCACAATTCAACCAACCAGTAATGTCATACGAGACTTTGCTACGGCACGTCTTAAATGTGCAGCAGTCGGTAACCCAACGCCTAAAGTCACCTGGTTTTTGAATGGAAACCCTGTCAGATCACCCCCACAAGTTGCTAACAACGATCTGGTTATATGGAATGTAGAGATGAATGACCAGGGAATCTACCAGTGTTTTGTGGCTAATGTTGCGGGTCAGGCTCAATCTAGCGCCCTTCTCTTGGTCGATGTCCCAGGTAACTACACAGTCTTAGAAATCTTAAGTTTTTCCCCCTGCCCTTTCATTGGAAAAGTAGCATACCAAGTAAAGTACATGCCCTGGTGTCAATTTCACAAAACCTTTCCTAACTTAGGACTAGTGGTAGGCAATGCTAAGAGATAGGGCCAGTCCTAAGTTAGGACCAGTGCTTAGGACTGGTCCTATCTCTTAGCATTGTCTAGGACTAGTCCTAAGTTGAGAAGAGTTTTGTGAAATCGACCCCTGGTTCATTACCTTGGTGCCCCTTGAATTGTTCCTGTAGAAACGTTTAGAAGTGCCCTTTAATATGGCTTTACAAGAATGAAGTATCAGGCCTAAGAAGAGAAGAGATATATATACAACATGGCTGCACTATGACTAAAGTCTGTTACCAAGTGCGCCTGTTGAGCTTTAGGGAAACACAGTACAGGAACAGTTACAAAATGTAGTTCAACATCGCACAAATAAACTTGTCATGTACTTTGAATAAAAGAAGAGTGAAAACATCGTACAGGAACAGTTACAAAATGTAGTTCAACATCGCACAAATAAACTTGTCATGTACTTTGAATAAAAGAAGAGTGA
>JAUELU010000041.1:305349-320668 GCA_032357145.1 Evasterias troschelii | reverse complement strand
TCTATTGCTCATTACCAAGTAAGTTTTTATGCTAACAATTACTTTGAGTAATTACCAATAGTGTCCACTGCCTTTAAAGGGCACTCTATAAATGCCTTACAGATCTTTGTGTTGAATCTTAGACCTAATGCTAGCATACCGGAACAAAATAATATTATGCATAACATAAAATCAACATGTTATGCAAATGAATCTCCAATCACTTTACCTTGAATATCATAAGTCAATGGTGACTTAGGGATCTTGAGCTTGACCATCTTGCCCTTTGACCCTAATCTGTAATGAAGTCTGTAGCCATTAACAACTCCCCCTCCATCATCAGTTCCTGGACTCCATTCAACTCTCAGATTAGTAGGTGATGTGAAGTAGCTTGTGAAGTCTGGTGCGTTAGGACCTGTCCAAGATATAGAATGTTGTGAAAGTAACTACAATTTATATAGCACCCTTTAAGGGTTCACAGGGTGATACAGTGCAAAATAGACTGCCAACCATGCAAGAAACACCAGGGCAAACACCATTCTCTTAGCATTAAGTGTAAATGGTTCTTTAATATTTTACATGCATTATACAACACATGGTACCTACAGCTTAATGTCCCATCAGAAGGATGAAGCAATAATGTCAAATGTCTTGTTGGCAATACCATTACCAAGACGTGCAATAACTTGAGTAGGCCTACCCTGCACTACACCACTCAAACACTTCATCACTAGTGTTTGCTCAAGCTGTCATTAATTATTGCACAGACCAGTATTTTATTCTAACTCTTTGACCAATTTGATGGCAATAATACAAAGTGTAAGCGATGAAAACGCTAGCCTGGCTGAACATGTTTTATGAGAAAACTTGGTCGAGAGTGATATCTCTAGTTAAGTACAAACAGCTTGATCCAAATATGTTTTGTATGAGTCTAGCAACAGCATTGTATTCCATATCTAGGTCATCACAGTTGGTATATCAAGCTATTTCAAGACAATAATTTGATAAAGAGTGAAATTCTTCATATTATTTCCAAACTTCTGCTGAACTGTTCGAAAACTTTATAAAAACAGTTATTGCGTGTCCTTGAAGGATAATATAAAAGCACCCATCACATAGAAGGGAAACCCAGTACACAGCAAGACACAACAACCTCATGTTATAGCAGTGCAACACCCTATACAATAAAAACATTTTAAAAACTAAACAAACATCACACAGGGGTCCAATGGTCAGGGGTAAAATAACCATGGCAACACGACCAGACATGACAAACCAGGTGACAAGTCTAGGGAAAGGCCATTACAAAACTGAAAAGTCAATTTACTGGGCAGCAGGATACTTTGATCAGCGCAAACTTTATCTCACATTACAGTACCAAAAAAAAAACTTGTTTCCAACAACCAAAAGTTTCTTTAGTACAAGAGACCAATTTCTTCAGATATGGGCTGTCCGTGTAATTTATAGGAAACCACATGCAATTCCAGTATTTACACTCAGTTTTGTGATGCGCTCATTTTCCAGTTGATAGAGTCCTTATGGTGAAAGTGCCTAACCTCACATTAATTAAAACAATGTAAAATACCATTGTATTTTGCACCTTCACCCTTCCAGAGCGAATTTTGTCAACATCCTAAAAAATCCAATGGGTCACATTTCAAATATGATTCTAATTATAGAACAGGAATTGTTTTTAGTTCAGTCCCGAGTTTTGATGGTATTCAATAAAAAAGGCATTAAATTTGACCTTTTTACTGATTTAAAAATTCCTCTCTGGAATGTACAGACCCATTGTTGTTGATATTCAATGATGTCTGTCATGTTTCAAATTTCACTCTGAAAGAGTACGAAAATAAAATGACATTTTACACCATTATAACATGAGGTTAGAAACTTGTATTGTTTTTAACTCTCCTAAGGACTCCTGCTATAAGAAAAACAACTGCATCATAAAATTAATTTGACTTTCGAGACCCTCTTACACAAACTTTTAGTACAATGCATTTTGGAGTTTAGCAGTCGAATCAGTTCTTGGTATAAGACCTTCCTTTATCATGTGTGGCCTTCTTGATTTTTCTCCAATCCAAACCGAACTAAGGCTGGATGAAAAAATAGTCTGATCCTTTTGTGTGCAATGAAAATTAACAATAATTACTGCTGGATATGGGGAACAAGACAAACTGGTGGCAGCATAATGAAGGCACTAAAGTAGGTCAAAAATAATTCATCTAGAGACTAGAGAGAGACACTTCAAAAGCTTCAAAATCAACAAAATACATTCTCGACTTTTTTTTAGAGAACTATGAATACAAGCGGTTCCATTTCTAGTTTTGTTTCACTATTCCCCTGGTAGTAAACAATGAAAAGTTTAACATAAAAATGACAACATTGATTTGCAATTGTTATTGCACCTTGAAGGTATTTATGTGTCAACTCATAAACTTGAACCAGCTGGGACATAACAAGCTTTAGGGGAGCTGTCCTTGGTACTCAGTAATCCAATTACCTAACACCAGGTGCTTTCAGAAATGACCTTACAGTGTAAAAAGGTTGGTATCAAAACCAGGCACAATTTCAAAAACAACTGACAACAAAATTTGCACACATTTAAAACAATAAATTTAATTTTTAACTTGGCATCTTCTCTGTGAAAAAGCAGATGCTAAGATGATTGATACATATGGGAGGGGTTTATTCTAGAAGAATGAGAAGGGTGACATCATGGAGGCCATCCTCAATGGTTACACATCATGCAATAAGCATCCAGCATCAGACACTTCTAGCTTGGAAATTGGGGTTCCAAAATGTCCATGATATTGACTTATGGTTACTCATTTTCTCTGACAATCTGTTTGGAGATTTATTTGTCGGAACTGTTTTAAAATGGAAACATTGTTGCATCACTTTACATCATCGGATAAACATAAATATTTTTGACATTGGCCATGAAGTGCTGTTTCAGCACCTATAACCCAAGCAGTTGGCTCAATACCAGAAACTGGGGGGTAATTTATGGTGTGTTCTCATAACTCTGACTATGCTTTCAGCTAAAGGCATTTCTAACAGATTACAAAAAAAAGAAGATAAAAATACGAAAATATATGAATAGATTCTTGTTAATCACTTTCATAGTGTACTGAGGATGAGACTAAGCAGCGCATCTTTACTCTTCAATAAAAAAAACAAAAAAGACTGCTCCCCCCAAAAACCATCAGCTACACTTTCATGGTACAGTATGAAATTAAATAAACATACAGCTGCAAATAGTTGACTTTTCATGAATCTCCATCCATTCAGTGTGGGTATCTGTGAGATCTTAATCTCATACGAGTCATCAGACCTCCCATGAGTTTGAGCATTGGAGGTCTAGGGGATCATTTCATTTTATCGCATTTACGATCAAAATGCTTATACTCTGGTATACACATTATGTTGGGCGCCCTCATCGTTATAGGCTTCTCTAGGTGAGACGGCTTCCCGGGGGCTGGGTGTGCTCTATGCGAGCGAGGTTCCCAGGTCATGCCTGCCTTCTCCGCATTGTGGCAGGTCATCCCTGGATTGGCCACACATCCCGACCATTTCTTTTTAAGCTAAAAACAACCCTTTTTATAAACAATTATAGCGCATTTCCTACGGGCCAGTCTGAGATTAAAACCAGCTAAATGTGTTCACTAAGCTCTTAGCTTGCCTTGTGTGTTTTGGATGTTCAAACAATAACTTTTTTAAAAGATATTTCAAACAATAATTGTGCGACTTGCATGATTGGGGTCATTCCAAATAGGCGGCTCCCGCCATCGCTGAAAAAAGACGCACAGTTATTGTTTGAAATATCTTTAAAAAAATTATTGTTTGAACATCCAAAACACACAGGGCAAGCTAAGAGCTTAGTGAACACATTTAGTTGGTTTACACCGCCTACTGGCCCGTAGGAAATGCGCTATAAATGTTAATAAAAATGGCTGCTTCTTAGCTTAAAAAGAAATGGTATGGACGTGTGGCCAAGGATTCAGCTAGCCTTGGCCACACAAGTGGGGCTAACAGTACGCTATACTCCTAGAACGTAACAACCTCATAGTCATAGACATAATTCTAGGAGTATAATGAGTCTACACCTGCTGGTTTAGTTATGTTGTAAACTGTTCCGTGTTCAACGCCACTGTACACAGACTGACTGAGTGATATTTATAAATTTGTACAAACTTTCTGGGATAACTTACGTCCATCACACGACATTAACACTGCTATTAAAGTTGTCAGCACCAGCATAGAGTTCCACGGAAAAGACGCCATTGCTAGACCAGGCCGTAAAAAGTTGTTAATTTTACACAAGACACGACTTGGTTGTCCAGGACGATCCTCTTGCTAGGACATTCTCGAAGCAGACAACCAAGAAAATTGCTTCACACTCTCAAGCATCACTCAAGGTAAGACGGATCCATTTATTCCAAGGGGTTACCAAATTAAAGGGGGGGGGGGAAACGAAAACAAAACTTATCTGAAAGGTGTTTTCTGGTTTGTAATTTTTAACAGGAATTAGATGCTAATATTTCAGAAAAATAAGTGTATACAAGCATTTATACAGATTCTCAAATAAAAGTGCAATTATCTAGTATAAGTATATAATGACTTTCTATAACTGTAACCACAACGCCCCTTCAAGCAACTTTTTGGTATCGCCAAGTATTTTGGATTGTGATGCGCTTTTTATTATACTACCAGTGGTTTGCGTCCATTAACCGGTATTAACCATGGAGGACAGAGGAAAATAAATTTCACACAAGAATGGTTTGTACTAAAAACGACAACGTTACCAGTCATAGTAAACTAAAATTGTATTTAGTTTGTTTCTGTCAACGTTTTTGACAGAATTAAACCCAACCTACAGAATTTCTGTTGTAGTTTATGACCAATTTGGT
The DNA here is from genome assembly GCA_032357145.1 of Evasterias troschelii. NCBI lineage: Eukaryota > Metazoa > Echinodermata > Asteroidea > Forcipulatida > Asteriidae > Evasterias > Evasterias troschelii. The sequence continues at coordinate 315,773 of JAUELU010000041.1, read as the reverse complement.
TAAATCTACTCGCAAATATTGGTGTAGGCCTATTAGTATTATGACACTAATAATGTTTTTGTTTTAAAAACCAACGCCATTGTGGCCGAAAGTAAAGCAACAGAAAAATTGAACAGCCTTGAGTTGATAAGTAAACTGTTGATACGAAAGTAAAACAGAATCTACCAAAAGGTTAGACTCCCTTGAGTAAGACCTGCCATAAAAATGTCATTCTAATAAAAAGACCACGGCAAACATGTGGTACATGTTGCGAGAAAGTATGCAAAGTGACCTTTCTAGTGGGGGGTGGGCAATAAATAAAAAGTCTAGGTTTACAACCGCAGAAGTTTGTATACATGACCATGGAGCTATACCCCCAGACACAATGTTTGTCCTTTCTGTTTCTGTTTTACATTTTCCGTTTTCCCATAACTTTGTTTATATTAGGTCAATATTTGTGGGGGCGGGGGGGGGGGGGTTACGGTTTAGTGACTACTGTAAATGCATTGCATTTTCAACACTAAATTTGCTTAAATTGAATAAAAAATGTCTGTAATTTGTCAAGAATGTTGTGGTTTTGTTTACTAGGGCTCTGTTGTCATTGGTTTATTAGATGAAAGTTTAGCTTACCCACACATTCATGTTTAACTTTACTCTTAAAGTAATTTGATTCAGTTATAAACTTCATCTACTGGCTCATTCTACAGGATACACTAAACACTTGGGTATTCTTGTGGAGTTGTTTGTTCTGTTGTCTGTTCATCTGTTTGTGCTAATGTGGCCTACTGTTCTGGGCATTTTTACTTCTTTTACAATTGTAGCAGTTCAGTTTTCAGGGTAAACCATTTATCTATGTATCTTACTTTGACAATGTCTATCAAAACTAGAATTTCACATTCCAGCCTAAAGAAAGATTCAATGGATCAAAAGGAAGGGTTAACGTTAAATAAATGGAAAATTTCAAAAGGAAAAACAAATATTAAGTTATTTTTATTCCTGCAACAACTCAATAAATGACAAACATAATCAGTCTTTTAAATAAAAAACCTTAGTTTTATTGTCCAAATTATGCCACATGTTACTACAGAATGAACCCGACTTAAGCCCACATACAGAATTAGCTGTGATACTCATTAACATACATCATATTGTTATAATTGTTTTGTACATAAATTGAGAATGATATCCCCAGCAAACAGAAAGTATGCTAGCGATATCACCCTATAGAACCTTTATCACATGTCGCCATCTTTACGCTATCTTCACCAGATTCCATGTTTGTTGGTTGTGCTTTGAAGACTTCACAACAGTAAATGCATACCAAAGAAGAAAAACAAAATGTGCTTTCTTCTGAGGATGATCAGAGCATACTGATCCAAACATTGAGTTGTTACAACAGTGGTTCTTCAGAACTGCCACAACTCAAAGAGCGATTTCATGTAGGCCTACCTGATGCTCCCTCAACCCTAACTAGAAAGATGCTTTGATGTGATTATTTACACATCGCAACTTCCACCAATATAAATGCACTGCTTTAAAATATTGTGCCATACAGGAGCCAGACTATTACACAATCTGGTTACATGTATTTAGTATGGAAACATAACAGATGAGTGACTGCCACATGATAAAGGTCCGTTCCTAGACTCCTGAAGCTATATACACTAATAATTAAATTCATACAATCAGTTTACTGCATTAAGTACTGTAATATCCGATGATTGTAAATCAAAATTATGGGTCGGTAAAAAAACCAAACAGCTTCACTGAAATTAGTCAACTCTAAAGGCAAAAATGACAACATGAAGAGTCAGTAAATGAAGAGACAAATCATAATTTTACTTTTCTGTTTTCTATTAAATTGTCATGAAACTGGCAAAAAAACGTTTTAAAGTAAACTTATTACCTTTCCAAGTACATTACCCTTTAATACTTCTTCAAAACTGAAGTTTTTGGAAAGACAATGGCACAATCAATGAACTTTGTTAAACTTCTTGGCCCACTCTGATGTTCCAGTCAATCTCAATCTCATTCTTTGCAAATCTGTAATTATGAAGTCTAAAATGATTTCATGAAGAAGATACCCCACATTGATCTGCCTTGTGCTTCTAGCCTTCTAGCCTTTAAGTTAAGATAAATAGTTTGAATCACAACTTCTTATCTGTGGGTCACTATTGTGAAATTAGTGACAGAGTGTAAAACATAGTTTTTTCCAGTACTGTCTTACTGAATTAATTTCTATGTTAAAGTCTTCTTGATATATTCACAAAGATCTACAATCGTCTTAGTTTTTTGACCCCCCACTGAAAAATTTGACACTTTATTGTTAAACTTTACTTTAAGTACCATCAAAATGTTATGATTTAAGGCCAATTTGGTAAGTTGCATTCAACCATTGCATTATAAGGTCTCTTTATATTATATGTTTCATTTGTGCACCTACCAGTCTGTCTCTCTAATGTAGAACTAGTAGACAATTACTTTTAATTGAACTACATGTTTATCTCAAGATAAGTTGATGCCAGCGTGTCTTATAACTACACTTCATTTTATACATGTACTTGCCACTGTACTCTCTACAGAGTTACTTTAATAATAAATAGAAGTATACCATAACAAAGTATGTCAACAATTCTTGCACAAAGAAAAACATTTTGCCCAAAAAGAGTTTTAAAAAAACAAAACTTTTTGCACAATTTCTAATTAGCGAGGTATTACCATTAATCCTTGCACTGAAAAAACTTCCCACTAAAACAATATGCAATAAGTTAAAAATCCAACAATTGATCTATGAAAGGAATGATTTTAAAATAACCAACTAATACAGTCCAGTCAATCTCCATAAACAACTGCTCTGTTATGAATCACACCAGTCTTCAAATTTACAACAATTATCTCTCTGTAATCAGAAACTTTAGTTTTATCATTCTGATAGAAAATGTGGTGATGAAAAAAAAAAATCAACTAATAATCCATGACCTATAACTGTGCAATTCCTCCATGTACAGCGATTAGCTCTTTAATTTTACCACTTTCAATAATTTGAAATGTAAAAAGAACATTTTAAATGCTATCAAGAATTTGCAATACATATAACATTTGCACTTCTGACCAGTGCAGGTGGTATTTACAAAGCTAAAATACCCTCTCTCTAATAATATATTGATTAAGTAACAAAGCAACTGAATTAATTTCTTATTTATATAACAAGCAAGATCTGAAGCTTTGCATGGTGTAAGTACATTAGCTATGTAAGTATTGTGGGTTGTTCCCAGCACCTAATTTATTATCTTATTTATATTACATTGTGTATTATTTTAATAAACTAATAAACAAACATGACTAAAATCAATTTTGCACTCACAAACTTTGTAAAGGTCAATTTCAACCAATCTTTGTCAATATTTAGCAATTTGCAATTTTCTTTCATAACAAAACTTCTCTGAGTTTCTGAGCGCTATAATTTTGTCTTTAGTGAATGGATTTGAAACTTAAGTCACATTTTCAGCGGTATTAGGGGAAACCTATAAGTGACAAGTTTAGTTCCAGAACTTGTTTCCTATAACTTTTTATTTATTTATGACTACCAAAAGTTCTGAGTAGTACTTTCATAATGTGATGAAATCAATTGCATTACCCACCACCTCTATATATAGGTTCATTTTACAAATGCACTGATGCACCATACAGTTACAAAAAAGCAAATAATTTAGTATAAAAAATATATAAAATGCTGGGCTTAACAATAAAAAATGAAGAACAACTTTCAGTACAGGTTACTCCATTAAGTACGGTTTAAGTACAAATATTTATACTTGGACACTAAAGGAGCCAAGTATACTTTTTACAAGTGAAATACACTGTAGTGATGGCATTTTATACAAGATGAATGTTGCACAAAATAAAAAAAGAAATATTTCTCTAAGTCAGTGTCAGTAACTAAAGTTATCTAAGACTGAGTTATCTGTTCAAGGAATTAGAATTGAGACTCTAAAACCTTTGAAATCACCTTGGCAAGTAGACTAAGAAAAAAAACTTATCATCAGTGAGAATTATTTGTTTATATTTAATAAAACAACTTCACTGAAACTCCATCATTTACAAAATGTTTAACCTTAAGAGGATGCTACACAGTCATCTCAAGAGCTCCTACATTTTAAAGTTATTACAGGGGAGGTTGAATGAGTCACAGAACTATATAACTGCATTATATTAAGCATACAACAGATACTTGATTTTGTATTTTGTAAGGGGCGAAATGCCCATTCATCACAGTACATTTAACAAAAAATAAATACGCCATAATTTTTTCTCGTTCGTTTACAATTTTTAAAAACAGCACCAACAAAATAGGGGAGAGATTTGTGTACATTAGTTCGTAAAAAATTTTGTGAATTTAAGATGAGTTAATTTCTAATATGCTTCAACACTACTGCATTACTTTTTTATTTATTATTTTATTGGCCCCAACAGGACCCTTTTATTAAAATATATGGCTGAAATCTTAAGACATTTACAAAAAATTGTCCAGAACAAAAACCTGGACTCTGGGCAATTATGAATATGTCAATTTACATTATTCGACAAGACATGTATCAAACATAGACCCCACAAAAGGTTCAAAATAGCAAGTTCTTCTCATTATGTCCATCAAAATTAAATTTTCTGTTCTTCAGAACCACAAGTTGTTTGTGTGACCTTTGACTAAGACCAATAGACCCTTGTATATGACATCACAAGCCCAAACAGCGCCCTCAATGAACGCATTGAAGAATTATGATTGGCTGAGAGTTGTGCTTTGCACAAGCTCATTTCCATTGTTGGACCTCAGTGATGGCCAATGTAAGGGGTTTACATGTAGTTACTTTGTCAAACTATCTTACCCCATGGAATGGTTACCTGATGTGTCCAAATTGGCCTGGCTATGGCTATTGCTAAGGATGTTGCTATGGGACACCTATGCTTCAATGCATGTTACCGTGGTGATCAAGCCACAGCCAAACATTTGGAAAGGGCCTGACACTAAACTTTCTCTGAGCCTTTCATGTATGTGTGTAAGGGTCAACTTCAGGCAAGTAACGTTTCTGTCAACCAAGGGAACTGCTCAATTTAAGTCCACTTTATCAAAGTGATGGTTGTCTTGTTTTTCTTTTCAAAATTTTACATAAAAACAAACATTCCGTGGTTGTCTGTTTTATCCCTTTGATGCAGAAATTGATAAAAATTTCTTAGAATAAATTTGAAATTGCAGATAATTTAAACTGCTTTACAGTACAACTAAGAGAGAGTGCAATAACACAAACACCAAGAGTGCATTACTTTTAATTCTTACAAAATGTCACAACTCTGAAAAGGTCAAATGTCATGATCAGAGGTCAACCCTCAATGAACTATTGACACTCTTGCATAAATAGATCAGCAATCTAATGAATCATAAGTTTGTTCCATGAGCTAGTCAAGAGTATCTTAGTGCTTTAACCTCTTTCATAATTTTATCTAACGCTGTGATTTTTTTACTTAACACTGTTGTCACAAGCCACCCATTTCTCAATCACAATTTGGCAAATAACATATTGCAGCATGCGATTGGTGTCAACACCATCATTAAGGCAACATTTCCTACTTCTTGCTTTTAGTTTGTCACCAGAACTCACAACAGATTTCCCCCACACACACATCCGAGACAAACTTCTATAGATTACAATTAACAGCTCTCTATTATACAAGCAAATATAACAATAGAAAAACCTTATCATCCTCCCTTTGACCTAAAAATCATCCAAATTGGTCATCCAAACATTATTAAACCACATTTATTTTATTAATTCTTAAAATGAAAACAAGAATATGAAAACAAGATGCAGTTTTATTGATACAGATTATAGATTAGGAAAGAGATTGGGGAGGGGAAGGAATCTTTAACTCTGAAGCTCTGATGCTGTGATAGCGTTTAAGTCCTTCATCAGTCCCTCAAGGTTCAACATTTCAGTGTTAAGGTCTTCAGTGCTGAAGGAGCGATTGGTCGACTGTAGGAGAAAACAATTATGACAGTTTGTCACCTTTCCAATGACATGTTGTACATCTCCAAGGACCCATCCTCAGTGTCATGGGAAGTAAATGTATATTTGTTTGAGGTTGTTTGGGCTGATTTATTGATCAGTCAGAAAACAATCATTTATTAATTTGTTAATGGATGTAACAGACAAAATGATCACTATAACTTAAGTTAAATAAATCGTTATTTATCACTCAATAAGCTATTTGTGAGTTCAATGTGAATAATGTCTCGTACAGTGACTTGCCTAGTCAGTATTAAATGGTTAACTTGAATTCCTTAAGACTAAAACTACCGTTGCTACATCATATGATTTGGGGCAAGCTTTTGTGTAAGTTACCTCCAGATTAGCAAAGAATGTTTGCTCCTAACCATAGCCCAATTTTAATAAGCAAGTAAGCAACTTGCTAAGCACAGAATAGTCATGCTTAGCAGAACCATGTTAGAATGCCATTAAGTTTACATCATTGCTTCTGGTACCAAATTAATTTTTTGCTTAGCGAAACAAACTCCTAAGCAATATTTTCTGCTAAACAGCTTTATGAAATTTGGCCTATGGGCAGATCAACACATGGTTTAGTCTGAGGAATTCCGATTGAGCATTCACTTATGACTGGACAAAGTCAGTAACCAGACATCATTCAACTGTAACTCACAAAAGTCTTATTGATTGAAATGATCCCATGATTTAATTACCTCTGGATATAAACTCACCCCTGGGCTAGTACCATCACCAACACCTCTGTAGGTCACATCGGGTGCTCTTGGGGTCACTACAGGCAATGGTTGGGCTCGAACTCTAGCTACGCCTGGCTGGGTGTTACGCTTCAATGGGCTGTAGCTTGGTGCTTGAATCTTAACTGAAATCCAAACAGAACACAAACACGTTAATGCAGGCAAATGGGATAAGTAAAAAGGCTATTTGATTCAATACTCTGATCAACAACAGGTTTTCTAATCTGACTTGAAATTTCTATTATTTAGTAGCTTTTAGTTTTACTTTATTTACTGTATTCACATGTCGTTCACCAAAGCCAAAATAAATACAAACATTGACGGTACACACCAATGTATGAAAGATTCAATTTTGTTTTATCTACCAACTGTTGATACACATGGATGCACTAAGATGTTTGAATTGTAAGTCAAGGGAATTGTTGCTCATGGTGTAAAACGGTAATTAAAGATTTTTAAAGAAGAATTTTTGACAAATTTGGTTTGAACTTTTGGCTCATGAAAGAATACTGTAGAATTAGTCATAGCCTCAACCCAATCAGCAGGTTATAGGTTAAAGGTTAAAGGTGAAAAGACTATTTGTAACTATCACCTCTTGCAGCTTGGTAGTTAGGAGGTGGGCCAGGGACACTGAAACTTGACAGTGGGTTCCCAGCCCTGGATGTCGACCCTTGGGTACTGGAGCCATCGTCATGGGAACTTGTTGTGTTAGTATCGCTATGGTAACCTGAGAGAGTTTGAAAGAAATGAGCTACAGTCAGAGGAAAACCCTCAACCAAGAATGATTGTATTATTTGAGCAGTAAGAGGAGAGCTCAAGGTCTAACAGTGGCTTTAGATAAGGTTTAGCAAAAATACCAGCAAAGCAAAGACAAGCTCTAGAAAGCAAAAACAGGTGCATACCTAAATTAGCATTAACTAATTGCAAACTTTATGTCCAACTGCTTCAAAAAGTGTAGTGTTAGGAAACACGGTTATGTTAACCTCAATGACATTCTCTTAAATTGAAACATCAATAAAATTGTTGTGAGGATTTCATGATAAATAAAAAACAAACATCAAACTGTGCAGATTTGAAATTAACTTCAGATTCAACAAAGAAAACAACAATCATTCACAGAATATGTTCTCATGGGATATACACTAGAGTGTACTATAAAATAGTTTTGACAAAATAATAAAAATAGTTTTTTCAAAGAACAGAGATTTACTGTAACGATCATAAAGCTTGAAAGTACAGCACCAAAATTAAATTGTAACCATTTTGCTTGAAAACAGAGTTGGTTCTAAGAATATGCATTAGTCTTGGACTGGAGGGTTTTTAATCTCTGGTTGCCATGGTACCTGATGATGTTGTGTTGGTGTTATACATATAAGCGGGACGATCCATTTGATGCTGTCGAGGGGCTGATGCATGGTAATCGTAACCTCCAACAGGTGACATATGACGTTCTGTAACCACGCAAATATTAGTATTGAAGAGATTAGTTAACCATTACAGTATGCAGCAAAGAAGGGGTGACAAGCCTACCCTAGCACGATGCACTGTGAATCTTTATCATGCACAACTTGACTACAAAAACACAAGCTCAAATCTTTTCTTTTTTTATTGGAAGCCAAGATGACCGTTTGTCAGGAGGAAGTTTAGAAAGAGGGAACAAAGAGAAACAGACAGTTGTTTGTTTGTTTGTTTGTTTACCACGAGGCATCATGCACATTAACGTTTACTTTCTTACTGTTTTGTGGATTTTTCTTGTTGACATGAAGTCTTGTCAGTTTTTCTGGAGTGCACAACACACAGAGAGTTATTTGAATTTATTTTGTTTTAGAAAACTAAAAAGAAAGAGTGAGTTCTTTTTATAACACAATGCATTGTGGGGCACACTTGCGTAACCTCAAATGACAATAATTCAACACAACTCATTACAACAATATTAAATAGTTGTGGCATTTTAAACATGGCTTTAAATAACGACTTGCTGGAATCCCCATTCGGCTGAGTGTTTATATTGTAATATGAGGAATACACATGACTCGCAGTGACCTAATCAGTGAAGCATCATTGACTTGCTAAACACCATGTATTTTCCTTACAATACCAGGTGAATAAATGTCATTTTGATGTCATGTCATAGATCATACAAAATGAAGCAAAATCAGAAATGCAACAATTTCAGACAGTTTACATTATCTGTACCCACAAGTTTGCACAGCTAGGCAATAACTTATGCTTAGAAGAGTTGTTGTAAAACTAAAAGAGAACACTCTCCAGGTTGTATATGAACCAGAACGGTTACAAACATAGTCCTTGATTAATGACAAACTCAGACTAATTGTCATTTAACAACATATAATTCATGTGACAGAGTAGCACTCTCATCAGCAATATACATCTGTAGAAAATGTCAAAGTTTGACAGAAAGAAGATATAAAGGACAAGAGAGATTTATTGTTAGCAATTAAAAAACACCAACACCATTTAACAGACCTGCAATTGAAAGGCAAACTTTGTAATGACAAAAAGCAGTCAAAATAGTGTGTTAAAGAATGGGAAAACACAGCAGTGAATCAAAATAATTGATAATAAGAGAAATTCATTATAGTACCCAAGATAGATTCAGTACCGATTAAATGTTAAAAAGCAATCATTCTAACAATACAACTGATAAAGAAAACACCTCATAAAATAAATTAGTATTGAAGAAACACGGAGCACTGCAAGTAGAGAAGAAAAAAGAAGATATGGTTAATATTATTGAACCAATCACCAGTTTCTAGATTGTTGATCCTCTGACAAATTGCAGAGTAAATCAACAGTGCAATTTGATAATTGCGGATTACCTTCACGTTCCCCAAACCTATCAAGTGATCGAGATCTTGAGCTAACTCCTCCATAAGTTTGATTTCCAACGATGCGAGAACGCCCTCTTTGAGATTCTGAAGCACCAGAATCCAACCCTCGGGTACTTTCTCTTGACTCTTTTGTCTCTCTGTAGTAATTTGACGAGAGGTTAGTGTTGCTGCCGCTGTTCCAGAAATTGTTATCATTCTCAAGTCCGAATTCATGATCGACTGACATGGAGCGTCTTAGGGGTCTAGCTGTGAACTCAGGAATGTTAGGTGAGGTGTAGGAAGTTGACTGCAGAAGATCTGGATTGGACAAAAATTTCAGAAACTTCAGTGCTTTTCATTGGAGGAGATTAATCAAGACAAAAAACAAGCTCATTCAGGCATCTAATAAATTATGTTTTACAACTGATTCATCTACATGTACAGGAGGGTTCAGTCCGAGTTAACAGTCAGGCAACTGCAAAATGTCCAAAAAGAGCAAAGTACCAGGCTAAGCAACACTTTGTATCATGTTTTCAGGTACAGCTTTCACTTCTATGTACTGGCTTTTACGGAGTCATTGATTTCTCTGCTTTTGTTCCTGGTGGGTTAGATTGTTGTTGTTGTTGCTTTTTATGGGTTTGTTCTTTTATGTTTTTCCCTTGTTCTGTGTATTGCTTTTTCTGCAGGGCCCCCAGGGAGAACAGTGTTTTTTTGACACTGACGGGAAAAGAAATACACAAGAGGGACCAAGCTACGATACCTGGCCACATATCAGTGTTGTATGAGTAATGACTCAGTCTCAGACTCCACAAGAGGGAACAAGC